>VMDO01004935.1:14846-117971 GCA_007922755.1 Pedetes capensis | reverse complement strand
CCTTGTTTTCCTCTAATCTTCATCATCCATCTTTGTTGGGTTCTTTTCTTAGTTCACTCTCTTCTCCTCAAAGTCTAAATGATGATTTGCCCCAGACTACAATTCTCAGTCTTCTTCTCTGTACATTCACTTCATCAATCTCATCCAATTTCATGGGGCCTACTCAACATTATTACTCAGAGCCCTGTCAAAAATCTGAAATAAAACCCAGGTGTGGTGGTGATCACCTGTAATCTGAGCATTCAGGAGGCTGAGGCAAAAGACTTGTGAGTTTGAGACCAGCTTGGGCTACATCCCAAAAACAAACGAACAAACAATCTAAAATAAAATAAATACATAATGAACCTCTGATCCTCACTCCCACTTTCCCCCCAAATTTCTCCACTTAACAGCATTTCCATTTTGTTTGATGGTAACATTAATGTTCTAATTGCTCAGGAAAGCTTTCAAGTGATTCTTGTACCCTCTTGCATTGTTTTCCCTCTATCCAATCCATCAGGAATATCTGTTGGTAAATTCTATAGCGTATGTCAGTGTGACGCCCATCTCACCATCTCTACGGCTTCCACCCTGTTCTCAATCTTCATCACCATCTAGCCTGGAATTTTTCAAAAGTATTGTAACTGGTCTCCACTTCTCTTCTTGCTTTTGTATAATCTATTCTCAACCCAGCAGCCAATGTAATCCTCTGAGAACATGTCATATTTTTCACTTCACTTAAAACCCAACCACGATCCTTCATCTCAAAGTAGAAGATATATGCTTTACAAAGGTCTAGAAATCTCTGTGTGCTCATCCTTGTTGATTCTCTGTATTCATCTTCACCTATTCTTCTTTTTAAATTTTAATTATTTTTTGAAACAGAGACTTCCTATGTAGCCCAAGCTGGCCTCAAACAAGCTATCCTCCTGCCTCAGCCTTTTAATTGCTGAAATTACTAATGTGTACCACCTAAACACGCAGGCTACACTTCTCAGTTTTTACATTCCCAAACCATTGACTTCTTGCTCTTCCTAAGGTATTCTTTTCACTTAGGATCTTTCTCTAAAACTTTCTCCTTCCAGAGATTTCCATGAAACTCATTTTCTTGCTGACTTTGCTCAAATACCACCTTCTCAGTGAACTCTACACTGATAACCTTATTAAAAATTGTAATTAGTACTCTCCACTCAGTATTCCAGTTACTCTTCACCTGCTTTCTCTACCTTAGTTCTAATAGTGCTCATCATTTTCTAAACATACTACATTATTTATTTATTTAACTTATTTTTATCTATTTCCTTTCACTGGAATGTATGTCTGTCTCACTCTCCTAGAATGAAAGCTCTACAAGAACAAGGATATTTGTCTGTCTTGATCACTGACACATCCTCAGTACTTAAAAACAATTCATAGTGTATGAGAAATAATCAACACATATTTGTTCAGAAAATGAGTGAGACAAAACTTAAATGCTAAAAAATATGAAATTATAAATCACTGAGAGAAAATTTTACATGTTGTGGAGTAGTGGGATATAGGAAAGGTCTTTCTATTGTATTTCAACATCCTAAATTCATGAAAAGATATATAAGTCCAAATGCATTAAAATAATAGAAAAAGAAAAACTTTTGTACAATCAAACACCATAAGCTGAGATAAATCTCAAATCACAAAAAAGAACTTGACTCTTATTTAAAAGATAAAGACTAATCCTAAACCAGGCACAGTGGCTCACACCTGTAATCCCAGCAGCTCTGGAGGCAGAGGCAGGAGGATCGCAAGTTCCAGACCAGAGGCAGTCTGCATAATTTAGCGAGACCCTGTCTCAAAAAAGTAAAAAAAAAAAAAAAAGGGCTGGGGGTGCAGCTCAGTGGTCCAGCACTTGCAGAGCATGCAAGCGCAAGGCCCTGGGTTCAACCCCCAGTACCCCAAAAATAATTTTTAAAAAAAGATAAAAACTGATCCTTGTACTATATGAAGAGCTTCTAGAAACTGAAAAAAGGAAATCTAACATTACTCAGGAGGAAAATAGGCAAGGGCTATGAACATCAATTTCACAGCTTCTAGAAACTGAAAAAAGGAAATCTAACATTACTCAGGAGGAAAATAGGCAAGGGCTATGAACATCAATTTCACATAAATAGAAATAATGATGGCTTTTAACCATTGCTCTCATAATAAGAGAAGTAGAAATTAAAACTGCTATGAGATTCTATATTTACTCATCAGAATAACAAAATCCAAAAACTTGATTAAAATACTCCATAAGTGAGCTTGACAATATCATTCTAATACATTGTTGATGAGAGTATAAACTGACACACTTCTATGGAAGTTGATTTAACAATACCTAACAAAATCACAAACGCATTTACCTTTTGACCAAGTAATACCACTTCTGGGAATTTACCTTATACAAATCTGTTTGGCATATGTGAGAGTGTATTAGAGTTTTCTTGTTAGATATTGCATGTTCTAGTGAAATATTAGAGAAAATAGTATACATTGATAAGATTTTGGTTAAGTAAATCGTAGTACTTGAATCAGGTGAAATGCAATTCAAGTATATAAAAATATAGATCTCTGTATCTTCATATTATTTCTAAATTATGAGTAGAAATTACATATCCTAAAAACTTAAATGACCAAAAAGCTCCAAGATATAGTATGAAAACTGCAAAGTGAAAAACAATGGTATTTTATGTTCAAATAGCAGAAAAATAATATCATTTAATTAAATATCATTTTAACCCATTTGGAATGCTGTAACAAAATGTCATAAATGGGGCTGGTTATTAACAACAGAAGTTTATTTTTTATAGTTCTGGAGGCTGGGAAGTCCAAGATCAAGACACCAATAAATTTGGTGTCTTGTGAAGGCTCCATTTCTAGTTCACAGATGATATGCTTCTATGTGTCCTCACATGGTAGAAAAGACAAGGAGTGTCTCCAAGGCCTCTTTTATAAGATAGTAATTGTACTGATAAAGACCTCATAGGAGTGGCCTAATCAGCTCCCAAAGGTCTCACCTCCCAATACAATCACCTCATGTAACTGATTTCCATATCCAAACTTTGGGGGACACAAACATTCAGAACACAGCACAGGTGTATAAGCAAACACTGGAAGGATATATAGGACATTAGTCAAAGCAGGTACCTGTGGAGTTGGGTGGCAGGAACTAGGCAAAGAAGAAGAAAAGGTGAGAGTGAGACATTTAACTTTATATCAGTTTGAATTTTTATATTATTTCTAAATTACAAAGAGAAATGATCTATCCTAAAAAATAAATGACAAAAAATGTAGAAAAATAGCTTGTAAGAAAAAAATCACTTCATTATTATGTTATTGAAATAGAATTACCTTCATTTTATAAATACCTTTGTTGAACAGTTTATATATACTAAATAAAACCAGAGATAGCCAGGTGCGGGTGGTGTGTATGTATAATCCTAGTAACTCAGGAGGTGGAGGCAGGAAGATAGAAAGTTCAAGGTCAGAGGCAGCCTACATAACTTAATAAGATCCTGTCTCAAGAAAAAAAATTAAAAAGAGGTTGAAGGCACAGCTCAGGGCAGAGTGCTTGCAAAGTATGCACAAGGCCTTGGGTTCAACCTCCTAGTACCACAAAAAAATAAAAATAAAAATAAATAAATAAAATCAGAGAAAAAAATTTTTTTCCATTTTGATCCCAAGAATATTATGATGAGAAAAGAAAAGGAATTGGTAAAGAATTCATCATTGTCATTTAGTAGGTACTACATGATCACAAACATGTGAAGAACCCAAACAAAACCAGGCAAGAAGCAATATTAGCATCAAAAAACATCACTGACAGTAAGCAATGCCATTTATAGAATGAATAAATAGGTGCATAGGCAGGTTAAGCATAACGTCTACATAATAGGAGCAAGCAAAAACATGAAAAGGAAGACTTCCTGTGGGACCAAGAGAAATAGGACCACAGAGCAGAAACACAGCATTATTGCTGAAATAACAATCAAGATAGTGGATGATGAAAACAGAAAGAAAACATAGAATTAGTGAGGCCAGTGTCTCCAAGACACCCACATGTGGTTGTCCAAATATACTGTAAAAAAGTGGTGAGTATAGAAAAGTAGGTTTCTCCCACTACAAGTCCAAAACCTGATAGATTAAAGGAGGCCAATCAAATAAACTAAAAATATAATTGAAGAGTATAACAAGAAGTAGAATTGGGAGTGTTTTAGCTTTAAAAGAGAGGGATAAGAGAAAGAGCAACTAGAAACCACATCAACAAGAACACACACTACTTGATTACCAGTTAGCCCTTAATAATTACAGAATGAAAATAAAACACAAACTCTGCTTTTAAGAAGCTTATGAGACAGAACATACTTATTGAAATAAACCCTGAAAACTGGTCTCTATGGGATAACCAGCATAGAACCTTGTTGAATTTTATCACATGATATTAATATTTAAAAGATCAGGCAATTTCATATAAAAATCTGGATGTTCAGCCTCACTTCAAAAAGTTGGACAGAGAGGATGGCCAAGTGCTAAGAGGAACAAGCGACTTGGGAATCATGAGATGTATTTTATGTTGAAGAAAGGTGAAGCTCCATGTAAGGGGAACTGATGAGGACCAGTGGCCTAAACCCTTAGAGCAAGGTGAAGTACACTGTTGAGGTGTATAATGGTCACTTTCGGCAACCATAAAAAGACTCCATAGACTATATGCCTTACACAATGGAGATTTACTTTCTCACTGTTCTAAGACCAGAATGCATAGTCATGTTCTGGTAAGGGCTCTTTTTCTGGTTTGCTGTGCCACCTTCTCTTTGTGTCCTCACATGGCAGAGACAGTATTCTCTCTCTCTCTCTCTCTCTCTCTCTCTCTCTCTCTCTCTTCCTTTTCTTATAAGGATCTATTCTATATCATCACATTGTGGGGCACGATTTCAACATGTGAATCTGAGGAAAACACAAACATTCACTCTGCAAGTAATTTTAGTAAACTGCTTGCTGGGGAACAGATTTACATATTAAACCCTTGTTGGAAGAGACATAATTTTTCAATTATCACACATTACTCCTATATTATAAATTCAGTGTTGTTAATAAACTTTCTCCACTCCAAACTTCAGACTTTCCTTAACAAATAATATCCCTTCATTTATCTTTTGCCACTTCTTAGCCCTATTCATTGCTCCTAAAAAATGTAATGTATATTCCATCACATACTAATTATGTACATGAAGGTAAGTTTTACAAACCACATAAGAAAATTTGCCTTGCTAATTTGTATTTATTTTTTATCAAACATTATATATGTTTCATAACACACACACACACACACACACACACACACACACACACACACACACATATGCACATGAATAAAATATATATGTTGTTGTTGTTAGGTGTTGTTGAGTTAGCATCCAACTCATAGTGACCCTACATACAACAGGGGAAATACTACTGTCAATGCTTCTCTGCTGTTCATAAGGACTGATTTTTGGGAGTGGGTTGCTGGGTCCATCTCCCAAGACTACAGTACCTGGTGTTTCCAGGTGGTCTCCCATCCAAGTACTAACCAGGCCTGAACCTGCTTAGCTTCTGCGATCTGACAGAATCGGATGCCACAGGGCTGTGACTACAGGCAAAAAAAAAAAAATTTTTTTTTATATGTATATACACACACACACACACACATATATATACATACATATATATGTATATATATGATATAAAAGTTATGCATATGTGCACATATATACAGTATGTGTGTGAGAGAGAGAGACAGAGGTAGGGGAACAAGGGGATGCCTATATGTGTGTGTGGTTCTGGGGATTGAACCTAGGGCCTTGCACATGCTAGGTAAGTGCTCTGCCACTGAACAACATCCCCAGCCCTTTTTATTTTATTTTGAGATAGGCTCTTGGTAAGTTGCATGGGCTGGCCTTGAACATGCATTCTCCTGTCTCAACCTCCTGAATATCTGGGATTACAGGTATGTACCATCATACTCAGCTGCAAAATATTTTAAGTGAGCAGAGATTTAGAATTGGTCAATAATAAAATTAGTTAATTAATCTAGTAAGGTTTTATATAGTCAAATAATTTATAAGTTTTACTTTAAAGTTAATTACCTGTGCATCTTCTTTAACAATACAGAAGCATTTTACTTATTTTGTACAACATCTGCTAAATATTTAATTTTCAAAAACATGCTGCTAAAAATCTGCTTTTGCCTATAAAAGTCACCATATTTACATCTTTATTATTCTCCATCTTAGTGCCTTCCTCTGAAAGCAGGTGGCTTACATTTCAAAATTAGTGAAATACTAAAATAGATCATCAAATGTAATTATTTCAAGATCTTTAAAAAAGGATTTATATCAGAATTTAGCCCAATCCATACTGGTGATGAAGCTGGTTAAATCAAATTTCTATAGAACATGGGCTATCTCGTAGCATACCATGCCCAGTTTTCCCTGTTTTTCTTTATTTTTCCTTTTTGTTTCTATATTTTCTTTCTTTCCTTTCTACTTTATTTATTTGTGTGTGTGTGTGTGTGTGTGTGTGTGTGTGTGTGTGTGTGTGTGTGGTGGTGGTTGTGGTGGTAGTGGTGTTGATGGTAGGGGTGGTGCTGGAGCCGCAGGGGTATATGCTGAGCTATCCTCTTACGCCCCAATCTTCCTTTTACTGGTCCTGATTGTCAGAGTCTAAAAATCTGGGTTTGGAATCAGAATTTCCTCTGACAAATGCAGGGGAAAAAATGAGCTTGTCTTTGATATTAACGTTAGCCCAAAATAAACGTCAAAACCTACATGATCCAATCTATAGACCTGAAAGCCATTTATTAGCCACATCTCTACCACTCACCCTTTGGCTGTTTAGCTTCTCTGAAATTCAGTTCCCTAATCAAAAAGTGTTATAATAATAATGCCTGTTATCTGAATTATTATGAATTAAATTCTTAGCACAGTGTCCTACAAAAAGGAGGTCCTTAGATGCAAGAAAAAGAACAGATAGAACACATGAATTTATTGTCTGTCCTTTAAACCATACTCTGGTGGAGTTGCTTTGTTCTGTTTTGTTTCAATACGCAAAGTCACAAGGACAAAGAGAACAAAAGTAGTAAATCCAATGCATGGAGATTGGTGAATGTCTTTCTAAGAGCCAGGTATCTTCCCAAATTGTCAGATGAGTTGGGTGACTCTCTCCATTGATCATTTAAATCCTAAATGCTAAGACCCAATGACCTACACCTCTATGACTCTTCAGACAAGAAACTAGAAGAGTTTTTTCAGAAGAATCTGATTTCTACCTTGAAAAACAGGGAGCAAAATGAACAAACAGTAAAGTAAAAAGACTTCTAATAAAAACCAGAAACTATGCAAGAAGAAATTTTCAAAATGTATTATTATCACCCTTATAAAGCATCTATGAAAAAGAAAACAGAATGCTATTTTTAGAAAGGAACATCAGAGGACAAAGAAGAGCTTTGTAGCCTCCTCTATAGGTAGTGGTACGGTAAGTGGAATGAATATACTCTTACGTATTTCTCAAATTGGCAATGACCACATGTGTCTTCGGGCTCTGACATCTGATTTCATATCCTTTATATTCATCCTCCCTGACTCCTTATTTTTATTTGGATGCTTCTTATCTATACACTCAAGATGTCCTATGCATACATCTTTAATAATACACATACAGTATACTATTATTTTTTATTTGTCTATCTCCCATACTGATACATGGAATATCTCCAGAACAGCTGTGTATCACCAACACATATCATAGTGCTTAGCATGTCAGTATGTGCTCAAGAAATGTTAGTTGAATGAATAAATTGAATGGATGGATGAAATCCTGTTTCTCCAGTTTAGTATGTTTCCAAGATGGATATTCCCAAAGGTCCATTATCAGCTTCCCTGAATCCCCTTGCTATATTCAGCTATGCCACTTCCCAAAGGGAAAGAAACAGGAAAATGTTTGGGTAGAGAAGAAGGTAAGGACAGAATCCCCTACTTTAGTAAAGAATGCCAATTTAGCAATAAAATCTATGTATAAGAAAATCAAGTCTTTGGAGCACCTATTGGAATTCTGTTTGCACTTACAAAAGCAAATATTACTATAGTTAAATGATAAATTTCCATTTAATGTAAAAATACATTAAATATTAATAGTGGTCATACTAAAGTCATTTTCTTCTTTTTCCTTCAATATTTTGTGATGTTTCTATAGTACACAAGTATGTGGATGATGAAAAATAATTGCATTTACATAAAATACAGAAAATGATATAAATTCAAAGAAATGGTGAAACATTTATTTTTTGAAAAATATCCTAACTCTTTATGAAATATATTTTGAATAAACAGTGGTATAGAATTCTAAACCTTGTTTTTGCATCATAATCACTGATAGAGTTTGTTTTTTTAAGAAAGTAAATGCAGTGGCATTGGCTCTACCAAGATCTACACAGTCAAATTTTATGAGAGACTTAGGCATGCATGTCTAACAAGCTACGCATATAATTCTAATATTCAGGCAAGCCTGATAGTCATGGTCACCATTCCACAGAACACATAAAATCTCTTTACAAATCCATGATCTTAGTTCATGAACTAGGACTCCACCCAATAATTCCATCCAGTGACTACTGACAACTATTAACTAGAAAAGTCAAGTGAGAGGAGGGATAAGATTAAAAAAATACATTAAAAAATAGGATTTCTCAGGATGACTACCAAGCACAGTTAGATCAAAAGTATCTATTAAATGAAGACAATGGGTAAAATAGGATTTACCAGGCTTACTTGAAGTTTATCTTGCTTTTCTATATTTCTAACTACTAAGGAGTAATTTCTTAGAGGATTATCTCCATTAAAAACCACCCTCTTATCCTTTTTGCCAGAGATTCTTTCCAAAGCCTACAAAAGCTAATTTTACTTCTTAAGAAGCCAGTTAATCAAATGGATATTCAAGTTCATTTGCCTGATGTCCTTTGCTAAAAGTTGACACTGAAATAAGGGCTTATAGCATATGCATTGGAGCTATTAACCATGTCTTCTAACCATTTATCTTCTTTTTCCCCTACATTTAAAAGCTAAAATTCTGTTAGCCTGACACTTTATTTTTAGTCACATATAGCATTTAAATAGCATCACTATTGTATTAATGTAATGGATTATCTCTGTAATTGAGTATGAATGCTATCACTTTACACCCTTCTAGAGTTACTAACTTGAGAGTATTGTATTGTTTAGTGTAGGTGCAGGTAAATAATACAACACAAAGAGGCTACAACCTATTCCCAAAGCCTAAAACAAGAATAGAAAGCCAGTGGTGTATTAACTGAAAAAAAAATCAATCTTACCTTGTAAAAAGAAGATAAAAGGCAGTTTTGTTGCTAAGAACAACCATGCTTGAGGTTGTAAGCCATACTTGGGAATATAAACAGAAGTCTGGAAGCATGTCTTTAATGTTTCTTGTTAGAGAAAGTCTTCAACTCAATGGACATTTGAGGGGAAAAAACAGTGCAGTGGATTCATTCATTCAGGTATTTCTTCATGTTGCTTATACTGAAAACATAAACCCCAAAATAACAACAATAGTTGTACTGTCATTTTATAGCACATTACAAAGGGTTTATGTAAGTGAAACTGAATTTATTTATTTATTTATTTATTTTTGCTGTATCAGGTTACTGGCTTGATAGAATGGTGAAATGGCCTTTTGAAAATGCAGTTACCGTGCCAACTACCTGACAATACTTTGCAGGGCTGGAGCAAGATGCTCTAGAAAGCTGTACATGTTCTGAGTCAGTGTCCAACTGATGGTACTGTTTCTCTCAGAGATTAGGTCTAGGAATCAAGGGGTGGAAATGTGAGTGTCACTGCCCAACATTACCCCTAATGTTAGTAAAATCTTTGCTTCTTATTCCCATATTTATGTTCTGATGACGTAGAAGTCTTGGTTCCAGAGACAGGAATATTGCCACAAGGAGATACAATGATGATTCGTTGAACTGGAAGTTAAGATTGCTACCTGGCCACTACAGACTATGTCTTGGCATCAACAGGCCAGGAAATGAGATACAGTGTTGGCTGGGATGATTAATCCATACCATAAAGGGCAAATTAGACTACTACTACCCAAGGAGGTAAGGAAGAGTATGTGTAGAATACAGGAAATTTCTCCAGGTGTCTCTTAATATTACCCTACTCTGTTGTTAAGATCAGTGGGAAATTTGAACAATCCAATTCAGACAGGGCTATGAATGGTCCAGACACTTTAGGAATGAAAGTTTGGGTCATTCCACTAGATAAAGAACCACAACCAGCTAAGGTGTTTGTTGAAGACAAAGAGAATACAGAATGGGTAGTCAGAGAAAGTAGTTATAAATACCAGCTATGACCATGTGACAGGTTACAGAAACAAGGATGGTAAATGTTGTATTTCTTATCTATATTGCTAAGATTACACTTTTGTGTTTACATATGTATATTAAGCAAATGTCTTTGTTTTCATTCCTTTTTTCTTGTTTTATCATGTAACATAAGACATAATGACTTTTAAAAAGCCAGGCATAGTGGCTTACCGTTGTAGTCCCAGATACTCAGGAGATGGTGGAAGGAAGATAACAAGTTTGAGGCCAGAGGCAGCTTGCATAACTTAGTAAGACTCTGTCTCAAAATAAAAAAATAAAAATAAAAATAAGCTGGGGATACAGCCCAGTGGTAGAGCACTTGAAAAGTAAGTGCAAGGCCCTGGGTTCAAATTCCAAGTACCACAAGAAAAAAAGATACTGATTTATATCAGTATTTGAGTATTGTTAATTTTACATCATAGTATTTAAGTTATGAGATATCAGGAGAAAGAGTAAATTTCATCCAAGGACATTATCTCCTCTTCTGTTTGTATGCAGGATAGTTATATCATGTTAGGTAAAATTATCTTATTATTTTCTTTATTTTGACATTAAGTATGGTTTGAGGAGATGAACACGAGTGTCAAGTTGACTAAGGGTGAATTTGTGATAGTTAATGTTAGGTGTCAATCTGACTAGATTAAGAAACTTCTAGAAAGCTAAAAAAGCATTTCTGGTTACATCCATCACAGTGTTTCCAGTGGAGATTGATCTATGAGTAAGTAGACTGAGTGGGAAAGATCCACCCTCAGTGTGGGTAGGTGCCATCCGATCAGCTGGAGGACTATCTAGAACAAAGGAGAGAAAAGGATTTTCTCTCTCTTGGAACACACTTTCACCTCCCTGGCCTTGGACATCAGAACTCAAGTTCTCTGTTTTTTGACTCCAGTAGTTATACCAGAGGTACCCTGACTTCTCAGACTTTTGACCTCAGACTAAAAATTAAACCATCAGCTTCCCTGGTCCTGAGGCTTTTGGATTCAAGGTACCAGGATTCAGAGGCTCCAATTTTCCATCAACCTGTCATCAGACTTCTTAGCCTCTATAATCATGTGAGTCAATTGTCCTAACGAAACCCCTCTCATCTATCTATTCAGATGCTTCTTGACTTAGAAAAGGGTTATATTCTGACACATTCATAAATTTTAAACATTAAAAGTCAAATATGCATTTAATATATCAAATCTACTAAACATCTGCAGCCATAGAACTCTAGCATCTGATACCACCTGATCTCGGAAGTTAAGCAAGGTCAGGCCAGGTTAGTCTTTGGATGGGGGACCTCCTAGGAATACCAGGTGCTGTAGGCTAGGGAGATGGACCTAGCAAGCCACTCCTGAAACAATATGCCATTGAAAACTCTATGAGTAGCAGAGAAGCACTGATAATAGTGCCGAACATGGCACAGTGTTGGGAGTATTATGTTCTGTTGTACATAGGATGGCTATGAGTCAGACCCAACTTGATGGTTCCTGACAACAATCTACTTAACATCGTAGCTTAAGAACACAGTACCCTGTATAGTCTTGGTTATCTTCATGATCATGTGGGTGACCAGCAGCACAGCTTGCTGCCACTGCCCAGCATCTGGAGAGAGTATGATACTACATTTTGCTAGCTCAGGAATATATCAAAATCAAAAAATTTGAAGTTTCCACTGAACAGTCATTACTTTCTCACCATCACAAAACTGAAAAAGCACAAATTGAACCACCATAATTAGGGGATCAACTGTATACTCTATTGTTCTGTGTCTTCCAGAGAATCATAATTAATATGTTATTATTCTCTAAAATATAAACTCTATAAAAGCAGAAATTTTTGTCCATTTTCTTTATCCATATATTTGTGGAACCCCCAGAGTACAGGTATTCAGGAAATACTTGTTGAATGAATGAAACATTTAAAACATTTAGACAATGCCTAGAACATAGAAAACACACAATATAGGTATCATTAGACAATTAATATATAATATAGTAATAAAACTTACCTAGTCATATAAAACAGAAAATATTAAGAGTTGAAAAAACTATACAGAAATAAATACCAAAACAAATGAAATTCTAGGCAAGAATAATTATTTCCATCTAAGAGGATTTGTGCAACAAGAGAATTGTGGATAAATAAATTATGGCATGTTCATAATCTAAAATAAAACAAAGTACTTATAAGTAGAAAAAATTTGTTTTACATAAGAACATGGACAAATATCACAACTGTAATGGTAAAGGGGATGGGGTTTAGCTCATTTGGTAGTGTGCTGCTCCTCATTTTCTGAGGACCCAGGTTCCATTCCCAACACTGCAAAAATCGGAGATGGATATAGCAGCCCACTCTCAAAAACAATCCCAAAATAATCAGCCAATGAAAACCCTATGAAGGTCACTTATGAGTAGAACCTGACTCGATGGCACCTAACAACAACAACATAATGGTAAGTTAAAGAAATGAGACACAAGAGAATACATACTTTATGATTCTATCTATGTAAAATTCCAAAACCAGGCCACTGACTCTTTTATGGTGTTATTAGGAAGCTTACCTTTGGGAAAGAGGAAAAATATAGGATTTAAAGAATACAAGGAGTATTCTGATGTTGGTAATATTTTGTTTTAGTGTGTGAAGGATAATGGTTCTCTGATAATAATTCATTCTGTATGTATAATCAGCTTTGCTTTAGCTGCAATAACAACCGTAATATTCAGTGCTCACAACAACAAACACCTCTTATTCCTTGATTCCATTACATGAGAGCTATAATTTTATTGTGTTCTCCTGGGTTCACCTGGCCTTAGCTCAGCCTGGATTCATTCAAAGAATCTTCACTTCTGGAAATCAAGCTAGGAAAGTAGCCACTACTGAGGTCACACTTGTCACATTGGCAGAATGTACAAACTCAAAGGTGACAGAAGCAAACTAAGCAATTGGCTCCATTAAAATTCTGTGGTTAGATGTGATGCATAGCTTGTTCAAAATGTTGTTTGATTTTTCTCTATTTGATCTAATCATTTCCACATGCGATGAGCTATACCCATATTTCTCTGCTACACAGTCTTTTTGCAGATATTTTGAGCTTATCAACCTTCAGCGGAAACATAACCTTGGTCTCTACCCTGAGCCATTTTCTCCAGCTGAACCTTTACTGTACAGACTTAATCAAAGTCCTGAACCAGTTCATTCTGAATTAATCAAAAAGGAGATTATCCTTGATAAGGGGAGGCTGATATGGACTAGGGCACTACCTGAGATCAGAGAGCCTCTCCAGCTGGCCTTGAAGAAATAAGCTGCCCCAGTGAGACAGAGCCTGGAAGATTGTGAATGGCTAGCAGCCTCTGTTGTTGTTGTTGTTGTTGTTTTTAGGTGCCCTCGAGTTGGGTCCAACTCACAGTGACCCTCACAGGGTTTTCAATGACTATTTTGGAATTACTTTGGGAATATGTATATATATATATATATATATATATATATATATATATATATATATATGGAGAGAGAGAGAGAGAGAGAGAGAGAGAGAGAGAGAGAGAGAGAGTCTTGCAAGATCACCTGGACTAGCCCGGAATTCAAGATCCTCCTGCCTCAGCCTCCCAAGTGCTGGTACTATAGGCATCTCCTATCCCTATTACACCCAGCAAAAGAGCATACTTTGAGAACCATTTGACAATTATGACTACAATTCCTTTACATTTTATTTTTACTGGAACTTGCTCATTCTAGGAAACCTCTTTACTGAGCAACATCCCTAGCCCAACAATTACTTCTATGCTCTTTAAATGCCTTCTGCAACAAACTACTATAAGAATGTATAGATTTGATGGAAGCAAATGATTGTCTTCTTTTATAATAAAGATTTTTGCAAAAGGAAAAAAGATCTCATTAAATAATTCTTTAGTCACAATACCTGATTTTCATTAAGTTATCTGATTTTTATTATGCCTAGGGCAGGAGAGCAAGTGTTTATTTCTATGATGCACTGATACATTACTTTCCCCCACACTGTAATTTACATTCCTTTTTTGTATTCTTTTACTATTTCCATTATGGTGGCCTCATTTTAATAGAAATTGTAGACAGGATGTGGTGGCACATGCCTGTAATCTCAGCAGCCCGGGAGGTGAAGCCAGGAGGATTGCAAGTTCGAGACCAGAGGCAGGCTGAGTAATTTAGCAGAGACCCTGTCTCAAAAACTAAAAAAAAAAATGGGCTGGCGGTGCAACTCAGTGGTCCAGCACTGGCAGAATATGCAAGCATGAGGCCCTGGGGTCAAACCCCAGTACTGCAGGAAAAAAAAAAAAAAAGAAAGAAAGAAAGAAAAAAGAAATTATTAAAATGCCCTATCCAGTATTTGTACTTGAAATTGTTATTATGCTATATTATGTACTCTAAGAGGTCAATAAATATAAACTGAATTGATAATTATGGATTAAGTTCATAATATACATTCCTGCTGTCACTAAATAATTCAATGAAAATGGGTTTTTTAAGAAAAGAATTACGCCCATCCATAATAACATCATTATTTTTATATTGGCTTTTAATAGTTCGGCGAATACACCATGAACCTAAAAGACACTATATATTTACATCAAAAGTACAACATAAACCTAGGTATTTATGCTTGATGTTCCAATTTGCTTAAATACAAAAATTATCAACTTTTGTCCTTATTTTCTACAAAGGATTTTTTTTTTCCTTCACAGAAGTGCCTCTTTCTATGCTGGCAGCTTCCTAAGTTACTGGAGAATGGCAAGAACTACATCATTTAATGAATATTCATATCAAAGAGATATTTATAACATTTTTCATGTCATTGCTCCTTTACCCTTCCTGAACACACACTTTGAGAATTGCAATGAATTCTTGAAATCCTGAAGGGCTTTAAATATATTTTTAAACTACAGATCTTCAAATTAAAGAGAAATTAGAAATAAGTATTTGTGAGAGGAAAGCACATCAGCAAATCCAAAACTAAAATAGTACAAGAAAGACAGTTAAGATTTAAGTGGTATAACAATTTACCAGTCATTAAGTATAAGAATAATGTTTAGGTAATATTAAGGTAAAAATATAAGATCCTCAAGCAAGGGTAAGGATTTTTTGTTTGTTTGTTTACTGGTATGTTCCCTATTTTTAGAATAATACTGAGTGCAGGTAGATGTCCTGAATGTTTGCTGAATAAATGAATAATTGAACAAATGAATGCATGTTTGTTGCAGAAAATCTATCATGATTCTCTAAGTCGTATAAAACACACTTACTACATGTCAAGGGGCTGGGATTTAGCTCAGTTGGTAGAGCACCGCTCTGCAGTCTTTGAGGCCCCGGGTTTGATTTCCAGCACTGCAAAAATGGGAGAAGGATGTGGCAATTCACTCCAGAGGCAATCCTGAAGCAATCAGCCATTGAAAACCCTATGAGGGTCACTATGAGTCTGATGCAACTTGATGGTGCCTAACAACAACAACAACAATGACTTTTCAGCCCCTATCAACAATAACATGATCCTGCGATTCCAGAATTAACAATCTGAAATGTGTAAAGGGCTCAGATTCCAATATAATGCACTAAGTTCTCAACATAAAAGTGAAAAAAGAAAATCTTGGTGTTCAAATAGCCACAGTGTGGCATCAGAAAGCCAAATACATAAAAAGCTCAGATACTAGGGGATCAGTGAAAAAAGAGTTGTAAGTAACAGTATGAGTCAGACCCCACTTGATGGCACCTAACAACAACAATAACATATTCTAGGGCCATAGACTGGTTGAAAAAGCTACAAGTATATAATATTGGAAGATTATCTAGAAATATGAACATGAGGACAAAAGAGTACCGGCACACAAAGAAAAGGTATAAAAATGTCAAAATTCACAAATAGATGTCACACGTTTTGACACTAACCTGCCACAGGAAGTGCACAAATTGCATAGTTAACTGAAACAAGTTTTATGAAACAACACCTACCTTTATTCATTTGATATCTTTGATAATTTCTACTTATTTCATCTTCATTGTGGACCAAGGGGTACTAAATTAGTCTCAAGTTCCATTTATTTGAAATACATTGGGTTTGAGCACTGAACCAATGTGGCGAGTAAACCACTGAGGTAAACACAAAGAAGGTTCTTCCAGCACAGCTCCATCTCTTCTTTCATCCAGAGCCATTGCTGCTTGACTGTGATGCTTAGGGAAATATGATCAGAGTCCCTTTCCTACTTAAAAACACTACGAATAGTAGGACAGATCAGTAACGATCTTCCTTTCTATCCCAATACAAAGCATAGGAAGGGAAAATGCTACTGGCCTTTTCTTCTCTGTTCTGGGTATGTTTTAACCTCATCATTATTCTGTGCTTCTGAAAATGAGCTTCTAAAGATGAAATTATTCTCATTTCTGGGAGCATCTTAAGTTCATTCTATACTTGAATTTATCTCAGACTTTACTAGAGACACACTGCCATACTTAACAAAAAAAGGAAAACTCTAATGCTTCCTCTAAATAACTATTTGTGCACCCACAATAGTGTCCATTGAAGACTATTTACTAGCACTTCCTAGGTTTCAGGCTTTGTTCTAGTGCTAGGGACTATAGTATTGGGGAAACAAAAGTCCAAGTCCCCTAGAATATATAGTGTTGGAATGCAAATAATTCAATATTACAGATAACAATAAAAGCTGCAAAGCTATGAAGGAAAAAAAAAGAGTGTCTTGGATTAAAAACTATTATTTCAAGTAGCCAGGGAAAGTCATTATCAGGTGGTAACATTAAGGTTGAGATCTGAAGGATGAGAAAACATTAAAATGAAAGGCTTAAAGGTAAAACCATTTTCTAGGCCTTGTAAGCATGTAACTGAACACCTGACATGGGAAAGAAGTGTGCTTTTAGAAGACCAGCATACCTTGAACCAACTGAGGAGCTGGGAACACTGGGAAATTACTTGAAGTTACCAGGCTTTTCTAGTAACTGGAAGAGAAAATTACTCAAGAATGATGTGACCTTACATAGGTTTTTAAAAAGCATGCTTGTAGCTATGGGAAGAAGAGATTAGATAGGTACCTGACTAGAAGCTGGGAGATCCCTTATGTCCTAAGGCAAGAAAAGGTGAAGGATTAGACTAGGGTCTTGCCAATAAAAATGGAGAAAAGCAGAGGAACTGGAGATACAATTTGAAGTGAAACCAACAAGACTTATCTTTAGAATTTTCTTAAAAGATACCACAAAGAAGTACATTGAAAATCAAGTAGATGAGTGAACACTGTGGGGGAAATGATATTTTAAGGAAAGAATGGGAGATGCATATACTAAGTAACAGCTGAAACATAATATATTAAAGTTGTCACATTCCCGATAATCTTATGTTCTACTTGAGACTTCTAGTTTCTTAAAACAAGGTATTAAACCGGGGCAGAAAGAAAGACAGCCTGCTTCTAGGATTTTTAGTCTGAAGTGTTTGAGCCTGGTAGTTGAAAAAATATAATTTACTCAGTAAAAATAATGAAGATTTAACTAAGATAATTCCAGTGACAAACGGTGGTTCTCACATGGCTGCACATTAGAATTCCCTGGGGAGCTTTTAAAGACTAGATGTCAAGCTTCCACTGGAGTGATTCTGATTTAATTGGTCTGAGATAGACCCAGGCATAGGTATTTCTTAAAAGCTCTTTCAAGGATTCCAAAGAAGAGCCAGGATTGACAGTCTTGAGCTAGAAATACAGGGGAGGATGTCACCTCAATACACCTATTCCATTAATGAAAGATTAATAGGAAATGTTGAAGAAATTCTATCATCAAAGAATATAGTACAGCTACCACTTCAACCTCCCATGTGTCTGTCAGCTGTCATGCTTGCATGTTGCTGTGATACTGAAAGCTATGCCACCATTATTTCAGATACCAACACAGCCACCCACCATGGACGGGTTTCAGTTGAACTTCCAGACTAAGACAGACCAGGGAGAAGGACTCAGCAACCCACTCTGGAAGCAATTGTTGTTGGATGCCAACAGTTGGTCCAACTCATAGCAACCCTATGTACAACAGAACAAAACACTTGACCATAGGTACAACATAACAAAACACTCTCAGACACTGTGTCACCCCTGGCACTATGTCAGTGCTTCTCTGCTATTCATAGGGTTTTCAGTGACAGACTGTTTCAGGAGTGGATTGCCAGGTCCCTCTTGTTAGCCTCCAGCACCTGGTATTCTCAGGCAGTCTACTATCCAAGGACTAACCAGGACAACCCTGCACAGCTTCCAAGATCAGGTAGGATAGGATGCCAAGGTGCTATGGCTGCAGAGCCAGAAACAACTAGCCATTGAATATCCTTTGAATAGCAGAGAAGCACTGTCAAATACAGTGTAGGAAAATGAACCCTCCAAGCTGGAAGGCATTCAAAAGACTTGGGAAGAATAGAGTTGACCTTAATGATGAAAATGAAGTAAAGCCCCCAAAACTTCCAGTTGCTGATGTTGCAAGACTCAAAATGAGAAGAAACATAGTGGATGCAGCAATGGACTCAGACATAAAAAAATCGTGTGCATAGCACAGAGTTGGGTAATGTTTTTTCCTGTTGTGTATAGGGTCGTTATGAGTCTGATCTGACTTGATGACACCTAACAAAAGTAAAAACACTTAAACAGAAATATATTAAGACTGCAAGAAAATAAAAGCTCTTTTTCTATGTGCTTATTTTTAAGTGGATAGAAAATGTTATTGTCATAGTAGTAAGAAAACTCACATTCAAAAATGCATTTTATTTCCATTATGAATAATAAAGAGAGAAAAGATTAACAACCAATGATTGGCTGAAACAAATAAACAAAAAAAAACAAGAGGAAGTCGTGGGTACCAATTTTACTCATACAAGGAGACACAGAAAAAAAAGTTGCAGAGGAAAAGTGATCAAAAGAGATGAAAGATTTCCTCATTTCTGGGAGAAAACAACATATAACTGGTTACTAGAATATACTAATGCGTTTAACTGTTTCATACCACTATTGCTTTTAATTGTTCTTTAGTTTGCCCATCCAGGACTTAACTCTTCACTGAGTCACAGAATTTTCACAGCAGAACACAGGTCAAATAACTATTTCTCCTTATATGGAGACCAGAAACATAATTCTTCTTCAATTGTAACGAAGAAGCCTGATTGCTGGTGGGTGAGCTGGTAGTTGATGGCCAAAGCAAGGCTCTACTACTTGATCTAAACCATTCAGTTCACTAGTAGTCCTATTAGAAATAGAACCAAGATTTTTGTACTGCTAGATTTTTACTTGGGGCTGGGATTTAGCTCTACAGTCTCTGAGGTCCCGAGTTCGATTCCCAGCACCACAAGAAAAGGGAGAAGGACCTGGCAACCCACTCCCAAGGCAATCCTGAAACAGTCTGCCATTGAAAACCCTGTAAGGGTCCCTATGAGTCGGACAAGACTCCATGGCACCTAACAACAACAGATTTTTACTTTGTCCCAGTCACACTTTCTTTGTAACCTAACTTCACCGAATACAATGTGTAATGCAATCGCTAAGCCGCCACTTCGGAGAGCTCATTGAGTTGTAACTGTCCTGGGAAGGTGGTCGGTAGCATGTGAACAGTGCCGCCATAATTCGGGGGAATAAAGCCAGGGTGGAGCCAACAGGACGGGTGGATCTAGTCTTAAGTGGGCATGTCTGCTTGGTGAAGGGCGTGAAAACCCAAGGGAACTGAAGGGCTAAAGGGCGTGAACCGAAGGAATCACAAAAAGCGGGTGGGAGGGTAAGGAAAATGTGCGCCAGGACACCACAGCAGCAGACCAGAAGCGCCGAGCTGCGCGAGAGGACGCTGGGCTAGCGCCGCCGGCGAACCCGCGGGAGCCCGGAGCGCCGACGCGAACTACAAATCCCAGCAGCCTCTGGGTCCAGCCCGCGCCGCGCAACGCCCGCCGGAAGCCGGCCGCAGCGGCCAAGATGTCGCAGACTAAGAAAAGAAAGCTTGAGTTGGGGGGCGGCGGCGGCGGCGAAGGAGGGGAGGGAGCTGACGAGGAAGATGGCGGGGAGCTGGAGGCGGCCCAGCCGCAACCCGGGCGGACTAAGCGTGAACGAGACCAGCTGTACTACGAGTGCTATTCCGACGTGTCGGTCCACGAGGAGATGATCGCAGACCGCGTCCGCACCGATGCCTACCGCCTAGGCATCCTACGGAACTGGGCGGCCCTGCGGGGCAAGACGGTGCTGGACGTGGGAGCCGGCACTGGCATTCTAAGCGTCTTCTGTGCCCAGGCCGGCGCCCGGCGCGTGTACGCGGTGGAAGCCAGCGCCATCTGGCAACAGGCCCGGGAGGTGGTGCGGCTGAACGGGCTAGAGGACCGGGTGCACGTCCTCCCGGGCCCGGTGGAGACGGTGGAATTGCCGGAGCAGGTGGACGCCATCGTGAGCGAGTGGATGGGTTACGGACTTCTGCACGAGTCCATGCTGAGCTCCGTGCTCCACGCGCGGACCAAGTGGCTGAAGGAGGGCGGTCTTCTCCTCCCGGCTTCCGCGGAGCTCTTTGTGGCCCCCATCAGCGACCAGATGCTGGAGTGGCGCCTAAGCTTCTGGAGCCAGGTGAAGCAGCACTACGGCGTGGACATGAGCTGCCTGGAGAGCTTCGCCACACGCTGCCTTATGGGCCACTCGGAGATTGTGGTGCAGGGTCTGTCTGGGGAGGACGTGCTGGCCCGGCCGCAGCGCTTTGCTCAGCTCGAGCTGGCGCGAGCGGGCCTAGAGCAGGAGCTGGAGGCCGGTGTGGGCGGGCGCTTCCGCTGTAGCTGCTACGGTTCGGCGCCCATGCACGGTTTTGCGATCTGGTTCCAGGTGACCTTTCCTGGAGGGGACTCGGAAAAGCCTCTCGTGCTCTCCACCTCGCCTTTTCACCCGGCCACACACTGGAAACAGGCGCTTCTGTATCTGAACGAACCCGTGCAAGTGGAGCAGGACACCGACATTTCAGGGGAGATCACTCTCCTGCCCTCCCGGGACAACCCTCGTCGCCTGCGCGTGCTGCTGCGCTACAAAGTGGGGGACCAAGAGGAAAAGACCAAAGACTTTGCCATGGAGGACTGATCCTTTCCTTTTCTCCCAGCCACCTCCCAAGGCAGCCTGGCCTGAGTGGCAGAAACTGGGGAGGTCGGAAGAGAAAGTGAGATCCCATGTGCAAGTAGGGGACATATCTCAGTCTCTTTTCCCTCAAGGTACCTGGGGAGGGAGAGTGACTTCAGTCACCCTTTGAGGAGATTCTTCTGGCAATGTTGATTTAAAAAGTGACCCCCCTCCCACCCATGGATGCAACGTGCTTACAAATGGGCTTTTAAGCCTCAAAAGCATGTGATACCAAGCACTTGTATTTCCATTTCTTATATTTCACTTGGGGAATAAAGACCACGAACAAAAATGCCAGTTTATAAATGGTCCATGCACAAACCTGACACTGCACACCTTATCTAAGTCTGAAGCTGGGGAGAAAAGTCAGAGGGTGCAATCAGATTTTGTAGAAATTTCCCACATGATAATATCTCTCCAGAGTGATATTTTCTCAACCTCTGAGTTCCCTCCATTCCTAGGTAGTGTAGGCTGTGATACTTATTCTTCATTGTTTTCTAAATAAAACTCACTGCTGCTGCTGAACTGGAGGAAATGAGGACATTTATATAGCCCTGTTCTCATTACTCTTATGCCTTCCACAGGGTGCTAAAGTTGACAAGCATGTTAATCCATTAAGTGGACTTTATGCAACTGTATAGCCTACCTAAGAAATTCAAAAGATAACATTTAGAAGAAAAAGGTCTCAAAGACAGCAAACTAGTGTGGATTTTGAAAATTCTTACCTTTACTTTTAAAACTGAACCACAAACGTGTTTCATTTGTGTTCCATAATAAATATTTGTGTAATTCTTAGAAACAGTCTGATAGAAGAGGTTTCAGAACCTAACTCAAGGGCTTATTCATTACCATGGATACATTATTAAGCTTACTAAATTAAATATTTTACAAAATACTTTTACTGCTAGAGAAGTGTACTTATTTAAGCTGTCATTCAGAAGGAACTTATGACTTGGCCTACTTCAATCCAGTGAAAATTCCTTTTTCAGATTTGTGTGGGTGTTTTGTTTTGTTTTACTCTTTTTTAGCCCAGTCAAATGTGGAAGTTATGAATTTGGGAAAAATCACTTGTAATGAAGTGTGAGTCATGTTATCAAATTTATTTCACTGATGTTTCTCTTCTTATCTCTGTGGCAAATAAAACGTTGGCATTCTCACTGTTCTTATAATTGAAGTTCTAAAGAAGTTTTGTGCATGTCTATGAGTTATGATACTTTTGCCTTTTTAATATCAGTACATCAGTGTTACCACCCCCTCAAAACACAACTGCAGGGCAATTCAAACTATGGTCGATGCATACTTATTTTGTTTTTTTGGTTTTTTTTTGGGGGGGGATTGTTTTGCATTCTAGTAGCTTTTGTATGCTAATAGAAAACAAGTGTGTTTTTAAGTGCTCTAATGTTTATTTATAAGGTTTTATTTATTTCAACCTTGCCTTGCCTTGCTATTTTCTGCTTTTATCATCAGATACTAAGGTACTTAATTATGATTAATTTGCCAGAATTCAGTATTGTTTAATACATGAGATCTGTTATGAAGGGAAACATCCATGTACAAAATCAGCAGTTTTACAAGATAATGGGTGGCAACCAGTACAGCTGTAATTGTCACCATTTTGATATCAAGATGGTTAACATCCTGTATAAATGCTACAAATATGAGAATCTAGGCTTGGTTTAAGCTACAGGTAAAAAAATACCGGTCGCTCCTTATTTTTGACCATCTATGTTTTAAATCAACCTGTTAAAACTTGGGAAACTATTTTGTAATTAAGCAAAGTTAGCCTCAAAACTCTTATTACTCTATCTCAAAAGAAAAATAAACTTCAAAAACACAGCTGTTGCAGTTGCAGTCAGTCAAGAAGCAACACAGCATGGTGTTTAAGAGCTTGGACACAAGCCAGACAGCCCATACTTTTCCAGCACTCTTCCAACTGTCCTTGGGCAAACTAGTAAGGGTTTTTTTTTCCTTCAAAATTCTCATTTGCAAAATGGAGGTAACAATAGTACTTTATAGAAATGTGAGAATACAATGAGTTAATACAGGTAACCATGGTAGATAATAGGATCTCAGTCATTCCTCAATACTGTGTTACATAAAAGTCAGGAAAACCTGGAACAGTTGGATACATACCTAAAGTGCTACAAAATAAATATTCTACATTTGATTTTTTTTTACAGGTGTTGTTTGACAGTATCAGCATGGATATGAGGAGCACTATATGATGAGGATCACTATATGGTGATGGACACCAGATGATCCAAAGGAAAACCAAGACCTTTGGGGATGAGGACATTTCCAGAAGGATGAAAAGTGTAAGATGTATCAACATCCAGGCACTGTCTGTATGGAATAATACTGATTGCTTGGGTCAATTAGGGACTCAGACAGGAAACCATCTGGCCTGAAAGTGAGAAAGAGAAAAACTTGGTAAAGTTCTACCTGCCCCCCTCAAACAGCTTATATTTACTTAGCCCTCTAAAAATTTCCAAATGTTTCCACTAATTTATTGGACCAATGAACATTTTATTAAATATGGTATGTAACAGTCATTGTGATAAGTATTTAGGATGCAAGTCAATAGAACTGCCTTCAAATAAATAACTTTCACAAAATTAAGTAAAATAAGTGACAGTGGAGTAAAATTAGGATGATTTTGATATTAGGGAGGGCAGGTGGTTGTCTTTATTTTATGTATTAGGTTAAAAGGTTTACACAGATATTGAAGGGATCTAATTCTTAACTGTTGAATCTTGAACACCTCTTTCAATTCTTAACCCCAAACAAAAATTCACTTTTTAATTACATAAAGTCCTGCATACTTCAGTTAAAAACAGAAGAGTATATACCTCTGAATGAGAAACAATAATTTTATTATTTGATAAATGAAGGAAAGGGAAAAGTTATTAGGCTTAGTAGTCTGGAAAAATCTCTCTCTTAGTCATGGAAGAACCACTTTCAGTATATAGGATCTCCAGGTCCACCCATGGCAGACACTCATTGAAACATCCTCTATACCTACTTCCTTAACAGCTAAGCAAATATGGCTCTCTTTCTGAGGCCTCCAGAAAACTGAATCCTCAACTTAGTAGCAAAGGTAGGTGAACTCTGCCATTCTCACCAAAGGTATTTGGTGCTGAAGAGCAGAAAGGCATCTGATACATCTAAAAGGGACTGTAGGAGATCAAGAAGGTGAATGTGAAAGGCATCTCCAGCAAACAACTCCCTAACATTTTGCTTCTGGCCAGCCCTATTGTTATCTTCACACTTCATACCACCCAATGCTGAAGAGAGATGAATCTTTGGAAACACTAACAGAGGTCCCACTCCCGCCATGTGTGCGTCTTTTTATGCATTTATTGACTCATTTAATGATTTCATAAACACCAACTCTGTAATATTTAAGCTGTAGGATGAATAAGTAAATCCTTCCCTCAACCTGGAGAGAGTAGAGGAAATAAAATTACCTACATCAATAATTTGCAGACATTCTTGGCCTAGAATCATTCCAACTAAACCTTATCTGTGCTGAAACAAGGTTGAGAAGGGTGCCCTTTTATCCTTAAAATTTCTCCCAAGTGTAAAAGTACTATTTGTACCATCAGATAGATTATAAAATCCTCAGGAAAAATTCCTCTCTGACTTTGGTTCCAAAAATAAGTCAGTATCCAAATAACTGGTTTGTTTCATAATAGACAAATCATATTGGATTCTAGTAGTTCTCATACTGACAACTACTAGAAAACTAAACTGGGCCAAATTTATGCCATACTTGTTCTTTTTTTTTTAATGTTTATATCTGACTATTTCCATGCTTCTTTTTTTTCTGATTTATCCTTTCTCATTTGTAATAAATATTGCATATTGTATTGGGATTTATGTAACCTTGTTCTCTTCTAATTCTGTTTGGCATTAGAACACTTTCTAGAGAGCTGATATATGGCTCAGTGGCAGAATGCTTGTGTAGTAAGGATTTTTCTCAAATACCTTCATAAGGAGTCTAAGGGTGAGGCAGCTAGAGAGAAGGCCAAAGCGCTCTTAGTATGTCCCCTATGTTTCCTACAAAATGTGATTGTCCCAGATTTTTCACTTGAATGGATAGCTGAATTGATCTTATCATTTTAGCCTACTTTATAGAATTTTACATTTTATAGGATCAAGATTTCTGAACATGTGAACACTTTGAGACATGTAGACAATCTTGAGGGATCTTTAAATATTCTGCAGCTCTTTTAAAGCCTAGAACAGGCTTTGATTAAATCTTAAACACAATAGGAAGTGCAGTTACAGATTTCTAAACCTTTTACAAAAATGTGTCAAAATAGTGTAATGATAAGGAGGGTATAGAATAATTATTTCTCAAGATACAGTATATACTTGTAAGAAAAGACATTGGAAACAAAAAATCTTGGAAATGATTAAATACCAAAAGAATTTTAATGCAAATTAGAACACATCCAGTAACATTGAATTATGATCCTCTAGAATATTTGATAATTAAGTTCATCATTATTGATAATAATAATTATAGGGAAAACTAGTAAAGATTTCAGTTGAGTAGCTTCAAAAATTTATAGGAGACAGAATACAAAGAACTGTGAGGGGGAAAAAATTGTCCTACTTTCCAGGCTGCCCCCTGCAAGAACAAGAAAAGGAAAGGAAAGGAAGGTGAGATAGAAGGAAATAATCTCTGCATTTTTACAAATGTTTTACAGGTGTTCTTGCAATGATGTGATGTATGTGTTTGTGAAAAACCTTCACATTCTGCAAATTTGTTCACTAAAAATAATAAACTGAAGAAAAACAAGGCAGGCGAACCATCAAAATTTATATAACGTTTGAATTAAGAGTACTAACAATACTACTACTGATAAAAATAGTAGTATGTTAAAGATAAATTCTTAATAAGCACTGCAGTAAATATCAGTAAAGATAGCCTGGAGGAAGGAAATAAGGAAGAAAGGAAATAAGGAAGACTTATAAACAAAATAAAATTCACAAAGATGGTGAGAGGCTTACCAAGCATGCCTTAGACAAAGAATGTGGCCAAACAGAGCCAACAGGAAGAATCTGGAGTTGTGATACATTCCTCTTGAGCTTGCTGCAGTCAACTGCATCCTTGTACTTAGTATTCACTGGCTATTACCTGGTGGTGGTAAATATTAACGATGGGAATGATCACAATGAATCAACCAACTTTCACGTTATGTACTGACATTATTTCTCTATTTACCAAATGAGTTTAAGTTCATTTATTTTAAAGAAACATGCATTGTAGCAGAACAATCTATCCTTTGTTCGATTTCCAGATATTAAAGTAATTTAAACTTCCTTGGGATTTATGGAACTCTTCAATGCAAATTTTCCTGCAGGGAAGTGGACTAAAGAGCTATAGGTGGCTATAAATACACTTTAGTATAAATTTATGTACTTTATTTTGCGCACTAGAAAAGTGAATAGGAACAGAGGAATGTAAGTTCTTACCTGTGTAAAGTGGAAGGAAAATAGTTCGGTGCAGTTACCTAAATTCAGGTGACTGGATAGATGGGATTGGGGACATTAGCTATTCTTCCACAGTCTTTGGGTGGGGTTTATCTCAATTGGTAGAGTGCTGCTCTGTACTCTGAGGCCCTGGGTTCGACTCCCGACACTGCAAAAAAGGGAAAAGAACATGGCAATCTATTTCTGAAGCAATCCCCAAACTATCAGCCATTGAGAACCATATGAATAGCAGAGAAGCACTGAAATCCTGCTGGGCAGGGAGTGTTTCGTTCTGTTGTGCATAGGGTGGATATGAGTTAGACTCCACCTAACAACAACAAAAATAGCATAATAATATCCTAGGGACACAGAAACCTGAGTCAATGAGAGAAGCACATAAATGAAGGTTAGGATCCACATACATATTTCTGCCTGTATCACAATTAAGATTCTTTTGAAAATTATGGGCTTATGAAATTACAGTATTTTGATTGATAGTAAATTGCTACTTATTTTGATATTGGACATTGTCCTTAACCTGTTTTGGTGTTTTTTTTGTTTTGTTTTGTTTTGTTTTGTTTTTTTGGTTTTTGTGACAGAATCTCACTATGTAGCCCAGGCTGACCTCAAACTCATGATGTCTCTTTTGAGCTTAATTCATAGACTTACTTGAGGACTCATGTATGTAAGAACTACTCAGTCCTCTCCGACTTGTAAACAAAACCTTCCAACTCCCATTATTTCAAGCTATGAACAATTTAATAATGGGGCAGGGGACAAAGTGGTGTTATTAAGCCTTTTGAAAAATACTTGGAGTTTTGCTCTTAGAGTCATTATATATTTATTACATATATTAACATAATTGTATAAATTATGTTATAAAATGATTATAAGACCAAGTATAGAATTTTGACTTTAAGTTATATATGATGATGTAAAAAGGATTAAAATTTACAGATGGTTAAATTTTTATTTTAGGTACTCATTGAAATTAGACTTTTCACCAGAAATTTTTACAAATCTTAGCAAACAGCTTAATTTTAATGTAAACTTTTTACTCTTCCATCATTTATCATCTGTGAGATTACAAAAACAAGAAACCACTTATATGATTCAAAATGCACAGGAAAAGATAGAATTAAGAAGAGAAAATTTGGAAAATCCAAATATTAAATATACAGTCCCTGAGTAACTGAGAATCTTCTCTAGTTAGAATAATTAGAGGAAAGTAAAGAGAGAATGATAACAATTACAATAAAGGGATTTTATTACAAAATGAAATTAGAGACCAGCACAATATGTACTGTTTATATTAAATAGAATTAAATAACTGCTAGTGTTGCTTGAAACCTCAACCAAGGGGATATTATGGAGCCCATAATTATAAGATAGATTCATTTATAAATTAATTTCATGATATTGGGTCCAAGAAAAATACTATGGTAAATCTTCAGAATGATAAGTCTTTACTTGGCGACAGAATGAGTTACTCTAAACAGTCAAAGTAAAACTAGATCCATAAAGGATGTAGTCCTTGTACCAACTTCATAGTAATAATAATGTTAAAACATTAAAATGGCATATTGTTCAGTGATAAAATATGTGTGATAGTTGCTAATGGGATATAAATTTTCATTTTTTGATCTATTATATCTGATATACTTTATACCAGATAATAATGCATCCATAGGGGTTTATTGTGAAAATAGCATACATTGAAACTTTACGCCAAATGATATTCTAATGTACCCACTACTACTCAGCATTTAGAATGTTTTTATGCAGTAATGGAATATCAATCAAAATGTACAAAGTTCTATTAAAATCAATGATGTGTTAACTTTGTTTACTGCACGTTATACATAATAAAATAATCTATAAAGAGTGGCTTTTTTATCCTAAGGACAATTCTAAACTTATTATTAAGTTTCATTTAAAGAAAGTGCCTCCTTTTCCAGACATGCTACAACCTGTATAGAGATAAGCAGTCATGATACTTAACCTAAGTACCTATGTTAATTTAGAAATCATTACTGAGCAGCTAACATGTTAATGCACTTTAAGTACATTATTTTATTTACTCCTTGAAATAGCTCTGTGTAGTAGTTCTACTATCAACTCTGTCTTCTTAATGAGAAAACAAAGACATGAAGGAATTTGATGAATTGCCCAAACCTACACGGTGAGTAAGTGACAGAGAATGGAACTCACCAGTCAAAACTTGAGCACCTAACCTTCTGTACTATCTACCCTATCCATAACGCCTGGGCTCCCAGAGTTCAAGTGATGTGCACAGACAATTAAAATAGACCAGCCATTGCGTTAGGTCAGGATCGCCAGGAACAGACCCTAAAATAAGGATACTTATAAAAGTGTTCAGCAGGAAGGGGTTCCCAGATAATGATAGAAGGGCATCTGGGAAGTGGAACTAGGAAGGGAAGGAGTCCAGATGTCAAGTAAATTCCCAAGACATACTGAGTCACAGAGTGCTGCCCTGGAGACAGAATAAATCATATTTCACAATTCCCCAAGGAACATTTCAATCTTCTCACCCGTCAGATATCAGTTAATGACTGCCCCTGGTGAGACAAATTCCCTGGCTCTCGGTGAGGGCATGCATGGCAGATCCTGCCACCTAAGGACAGTCCACCAAAAGGGGTTGCCAATAAAGTGTGGAAGGTTGAGACTCAACACACTGGTTAAGCAGATAAGGTAGAGGTCCTGGGGGGAGAAAAAAGAAGTAAAAGGACACAAAGGGATAAAAGAATATAATTAGACCACTGTAAGATAAGGCTATGGTCTCAAATTCCTTTCTTTCTTTTTGTTGAGTAGTTGTGAGAGGATACTGTGCCCTGAACCCACAGCCTCAAACATAGCTTGCAAATGCTCTACAACTAAGCTGTACCTCCAGCCCCATTTTTATTATTTTCATTTATTACTTTGAGACAAGGTCTCACTAGGTTACTCATACTTGAGTAACTTGCTCAAACTGGCAATCCTTCTGCCTCCACTGATGAAGTCTTTGGGACTACAGATGTGCACCACCACACCCCACTGAAATGTCCTTTCTAAGATTCCTCTACATCCTAAAATAGTTACATATTTGTTTTATGTCCCTCATTAGATATTTTAAACCTGCATTAATAGAGTACAAAGGCAACAAAATGTTTAAAAGAAAAATGTTAATAATGCCGTAGTCTCTACAGTTCAGAATGTGTCTTTCTCCTACATAATCTTACATACAAATATTTATATAATTTTTTTACAACTATGTAGACTTATTCATGTTACTTAGAAAACTTTTTTTCAGGTTAAGATACATATACTAAATATCACAAAAAGTCCATACATATACATGTAACTTATTCTTATTAAAAGCAACGTAGAAATTTATGGTATCGATATTCAACCAATATGCTATTAATAGACAATGTTTGCAATTTTTTACTGCTACACATTGTACTTGTCCTTGTCTTCTTCCATTCATTCCCTGGGTGATCTCAGTCAGTCCCATAACTTTAAATAATGTACCATTTATGTGGAGATGACATTTACATTGTTATCCTGACATCTCCTTATGTTTTATTAGACTCATGTACAATTTTTAATTGTCATTTCCATTCAAACATGGTAGATATCTCAAATGTAATATAAACAAATGATATATTATAAAAGTCATTTTATTGTATAAATATAATTATATATATATAATTTTTCCATATAATATACATCTCTGAATAGCATATTCTGTTTTGTTTGTGAATTTTATAAAAATTATGCAATGCTGTCTTCTACTGCTCTTATTTATCACATCATCATGCTTTCTTTTCCAAATAGCATTTATTACCTCTTGAAATTATTTTGTTCATTTTTTTTTTACTTCTATAGGGATGTTTTGCAAATAAAATCTGTATTCTATAACAAGTAGAGTCCTCTTTTGCATTCAGGAAATCAAAAATATGTGAATAAATATTAAATACTATCCTCTGTACTGTTTTCATATCTTTAGGCAAGATTGTTCTAAGTATTTGATTATCTTCAATTTTCATAAATCCTGGCCAATTACTTTCTGAAATGCTCATATTCCAGCCAGTGTTATGTGAGAAAGCCTGTTTCCTGATAACATCACTCTCCTGGATTTTATAAATCATATTTTTGTGAATTATATGGATTAAAACAGCCAGTTTGTTCTTTTAATTTTTATTATTTAATATCTAGTAGATTGAGCATCTTTCCATTGACTATTTACATTTCCTTTTCTATGAATTTATTGCTTGATTCACTCATTTTCCTATTGGATTTTATGCCTATTTTTATTAGGAGTACCCTACCATGTACACTATAATACTTTCATTTAATTTTGATTCTTTTTACTTTATTAGTTTTGGCCACTGAGAACATTTCTATTTTTATTACTCCAACTCTATTAATCATATTTGTTGTTTCTGAGTTTCTTTTATGATAAAGAAGACTTTTCCTAGAGTAACACTCTCAAGTTATCTTCCATTTTCATTATTTCATTTTTAAATTTAAATATTAAATCTCTATGGAATTTGTGGATTTTTAAAAATAATTTGAGGTAAAGATTCATGTGTTATCAATGTAAAACTATAAAATCTATCTAATCAATGCTACCAGATTTCACTTTTAGCAAAAGTTGGATCAATGCTCTCCAAAAAAATCTCAGCATTTCACAAACATGAAGTTTTCCAAAAAGTAAGATGGTAGCAAGAGGGGAAACTATTCATAAGAAAATGTATAGAGGCTGGCAGAGTGAGGACCTCCTGTAATCCCAGCATCTGGGGAGGCAGGGGCAGGAGGACACAAGTTAGAGGACAGAGATAGCCTGTATAACTTAGTGAGAACTCGTTTGATTAAAAAAAAAAAATTTTTTTTTAAAAAGGAAGAGAAAATGTATAGAAAACAGGAATACATACATTTTCAGGGGAAAAAGATGAAAGAAAGTCCTAAGCCAGAAACACAGTTAAGGAAGAGGGGTAAATGATGGAGAACATTTGAACAACAGTAGCTGACTATAACAGAAATAAGAAATGGTCTCACAAAAGCTTTGGAGATTGAAAACAATGGATGTCCAGAAGTATACGAGATGAGGCAAAATGTCTGAGAGAAAAGAAATCTAACGACAAAACCAGCAGCATAAATAAAACCTATCATTAATGCTTGTGATTCAAAAATGTGTTGATTCATATTGGTTCTCTTCCAACCTAACCCAATGCTAGATGCAACCTTTTTAATGATGAATAATAATTTCTAAAATAATCTGGTATTTGTTCTTCTTCTAAAAGATTGTTCTTTAAAAAGATTTTAAAGATTTTGAAACAAATAAATATTTGTATTTATTATGCCAGAAAATCAAGGTGGATTCAGAAAGGAGTGTGGAACCAGGGACATCATTGCCGATGTCAGATGGAGATTAGCCAAAAGCAGAGAATACAAGAAAGATTTCTACCTATGTTTTATTGACTATGCAAAGGCATTTGAGTCTGTGGATCATAACAAATAATGGATAACACACAAAGAATGGGAATACTAGAGCACCTAATTGTACTCATGAGGAATCTGTTCATGGACCGGGAGGCAGTCATTTGAACAGAACCAGGAAACACTGCCTAGTCTAAAGCCAAGAAAGGTGTATATCAGGGTTGTATCCTTTCACTATACTTCTTTAATCTCTGTGTGGAGCAAATAATCTGAGAAGCTGGATTTTATGAAGAAGAATGTGATATCGTGATTGGAGGAAGACTCATTTACAACTTGTGTTATGCAGATGACATAGTCTGCTTGCTGAAAGTGAAGAAAATTTAAAACATTTACTGATGAAGATTAAAGAACACAATCTTCAGTATGGATGTGCCTCAACATCAACAACAGCAACAAAAAGTCCTTACAACTGGGTCAGTATGCAACTTCACAATAAATGGAGAAAAGATTGAGATTATCTGATATTTTGCTTTACTTGGTTCTACAATCAACACCCAGGGTATCAGCAGGCAAAAAATCAAAAGATGCATTGCATTGGGAAAAGCTATTGCAAAAGACCTCTTTAAAGTATTGAAAAGGAAAGATGTCACATTGAAGGCAAAGGTGTGCCTGACTCCTGCCATGGTATTTTCAGTCGCATCATATGGTTGTGAAAGCTGGACACTGAACAAGGGAGAAAGGAAAAGAATTGATGCTTTTGAATTACTGTGCTAGAGATGAATACTGAATGTACCGAGGAATGCCAAAAGAACCAACAGATCCATCCTAGATGAAGTGCAGCCAGAGTACTCCTTGGAAGCAAGGATGGCTAGACTGCATCTCATATATTGTAGCAAGTAGTCAGGAGGGACCAATCCCTGAAGAAGGACATCATGTTTGGGAGAGTGGTGGGACACCAAAAAAAAAAAAAAAAAAAAAGGAGGATCCTCAACTAGAGGGATTGACATAATGTCTACAACAATGGGCTTAAACAAAAATATTGTATGTTTGGCGCAGAATTGGGGAGTGTTTCCTTCTGTTGTACATAGGGTTGCTATGAGTTGGAATTTGATAGCACCTAACAACAACAAATTTATTAATATTAGTAAGATATTTATTTTAGAATTTACAAATACTATTATTAACCTTCAGATAAATTTACAAATGTTTAGGTTTAAAGATAGCCCTGGAAAAATTAAAATACTAGATAACTGATTCAAATAATATACAATATTAGTCACTAGAAACTGTTATAATATTCCTGAATTTACATTTTTACATGTAAATATATCTGGATAAATCCATTTTATAGACTTTATTTCTGGACATACAAATAGCTCAGTGTCTTGGTGTGTGCCTGTAATCCCAGTGACTCAGGAGGATGAGGCAGGAGGACCCCAGGTTCGGGTCCTGAGGCCAACCTACAGAATTTAGTTAGACCATGTCTCAAAATAAAAATGGGGCAGGGGATGCAGCTCAGTGGTAGAGCACTTGCATAGCATGCCCAAAGCCCTGGGTTCAAATGTCCAGTACTGAAAAATAAATAAATACAATAATAATAAAAATCAGAACTATATACAGGGCTAAGGGTGCAGCTTGGTGATGGAGCACTTATTTAGGATGTGCAAAGCCCTGAGTTCAACCCTCAGTACTGCAAAAAATATATGTATTTACATAACAACTATATATATATATATGTAACACATTTTATGTATTATACAGGAGAAGTATGTGCCAATCCACTCCTGAAGCAATCCTGAAAGAATCAGGCATTGAAAACCTTATGCTGGTTGCTATGAGTCAAACCCAACTTGATGGCACCCAACAATAACTTATATATTATATGTAATATAACATAAAACAAACATATAATATATATATAAAATGAATATATACATATGTGTATGTGTATATATATGTATATATTTCTCTATATAAGTTTCCCTCAATGGGATTGTAACCAAGAATGACCTTTACAAATAAAAATGGACAGAACTTCATATACATTTTCATTTAGTTTATATTTCCAATGCAATTTAAAATACATATTTTTTAAAAATCACAATTTTTACATTATCAGCTGCATTTTATTTTAGATTAGAATTTCTTTTCCACTACAAAGAAGAATTTATGAGCAAATCCCCCCAATAGGAAAGGTTCCTTCCTAGAACTATAAGTTTAATTAAGAAGAAACCAAGTCAGTAGCAATTATTTTGCATTAATACTACTAGTTATACATGCATATCCACATATATGAACACACACACTTTTTAGAAATGTTTGAAACAAACCTAGAAAATAATATCTATTGGGTAAATGTGACTCAACTCCTTAAAAATAAGGTTATGTCATCCCAATAAATGTGATGCAATTCCCTAACCCCTTTCCTTTGCTCATGCTGCCACCCCCTGCCTCTCTGGAATGCCCATCTGCTCTCCTTCCCTTCCCATGGCCAAACATTTAAGATGAAATATTTAACCTACCTTTCATGCCAAGTACTTCCTCATCTCTCTCTTGAAAGGAATTCCTTCACGATCTCACATTCTGCTTTATCTGCTCTAATCTTTTGGGCTTTGCCTGGGCTTACTTTGATTTAGTTTTATTATCCTTTAAAAGAAAGGCATAATTATTTTTTTAATTTATTTATTCATTTATTTATTCATTTATTCATTCATTTTTGCAGCACCAAAGAGTTGAATCCAGGGCCTCACACATGCTTTGCAAGCACTCTACCACTGAGCTGCATCTCCTCAGCCCATTTTTACTTTTTATTTTGAGACAAGGTCTCACTGATTTATGCAGCCTGCCTCTGGCTTTGAACCTGCAATCTTCCTTCCTCTGCCTCCCAAGTTGCTGCCTCCCCAGGAGTGGGCCACAATGCCCAGCTATGAAACACACATTTTTTATTCATCAGTGCAGCCCCAATTTTTCCCAGCATATAGTAGTGTGTGTGGGGAGGGGGGTACTGGGGAGTTGAACCCAGGGCCTAACACATGCTTTTTGAAAGTGCTCAAACAGTGTGCCATAACCCAAATCTGTTTTTTATTTTGTATTTTTGAGGTAGTGTGTAGTACGTGATTGCTTTCATTCTGTAACATTTTCTGTGTTTCTTCATGTTCTTCACAAGGGCAGTGTTTTTGTAACTTTAGTCAGATTCCCTGGCTGAGTTAGCTTCTGTCAGTATAACAAATAACTAAAATAATCACCTTACAAAGAGAAAAGGTTTATTTTGACTCACAGTTGAGAATTCAGTCCATGATCAGTTGGCCCCATTGCTTTGTGTGAGGGGCATGTCATGACAGGAGCAGGCAGCGGAGCAAGGCTGCTCACCTCATGGCAGGGAAGCAGAAAAGAGAAAGAACAAGGGACTAGGATCCCAGGATCCCCATCAAGAGCACAGCCCTAATGACCAAAACACCTTCCTATAGGCCCCACCTCTTCAGTGTCACCACCTTCCAGTAGCACTACCTGGGGAGAAAGCCTTTCCCACAGGGACCTTTGGGGCACAGTTAAGAGTCAAATTATAGCTCAAGTTTAACTGATTTTACCAACGGCCTTAGGTGAACATGGCATCCAGGTATTAATAAATTATATTACTAAAAGGAAGTCAAAATATTGTATCCAAAGCTAAAGTTGGTATATTTTTTAGTTGAATAATAGCTGAAACTAAGTACTGATTGGTAAAATAATAAAGTTGGACATGTTATTGTCCATCAGAAAATACCTTAACCAAGTTACAGCAAGTTTTCCTGGGAAGAAATTCATCCAAAACTGCAATGCATACACCAAGTTTCGTTACAATGCGTTAACATCTCTTCATATATCATTTGTGGTTCATTGTATCTAACCTATACATATGAAACGTGACATTATTATAAAGTGTAATTATTTTCAGAAACTTTAAAGTGCTTTTAATTAAACATTTGTTGCATAACATATTACCTAAAAGTCACTTTATCTCAGAAAAATTAGGCAATATTTTACCTAGATCCTGACAAAAATGCATTAAATCTATTTTTTAAAATGTTTTATTACTTGCAAGTTTCAGCCTGATGTAATTTTAAAATAGCCAAGTTATAAACCCCTGAAAATTGGAGTTTATAATGGAAATACTGACAGATCCTTAACTTTCAGAAGAGTGAATGCACTGTTATAATAACATTTGCTGGTGCTGCCTCAGTGAGTGTAGCAACACGACTAGGGTGCTAGATGTGGTATTTCAAATATAAAACTGGTTGTATACTTGCTGAAACATTTTCCTAAGTTTCTAAATTTGTAGAAAATTCATTTCTTGATTTGGAAACTCTTTTTCTCTCAAAAGTTATTACAACGAGCAAATATGAAGACTTTCCTCCACTTTCTACAATATCTGCTTCAGTTATTGCATCCTTTCTCATGACTGGTTTTTCCATAAAATTTTCTATCTCAATATGGGCCCCTCTATCACTCCTTTGTTCAAGCCAGAAAAGTAAATGTCAGTTTTAACTCCTCATATTTCTTCTTCCTTCACATCGAATGCATTGCAAATATTGAGAGTTTTTATGACAAAATGCATTTTGAAATCATTTATGTCCCTTCATCATCACTGCCATCATCTTAGTCTATGCCACCATAACTGCTGGCCAAATGAGTCACAATAGCTTCCTAGATTACTATCTTCTCAATGGACCTAAATTAAAATACTGCCTTTGTACCATGATCTATGAGATCTTACCTTTTATGGATTCATGCTCATTTTCCTCTCCCCTAAACCTCATCTACATCTATGCCCTTCATAGAACACTGAAGTCACGTTGACCTTCTGGTAGTGCCAAATTATGCCAAGCTCTTTGTGATGCCTAGGGCTTCCATATATATTTTCACTTAGAACACTTGACTTCTTTCATTAAGCCTAAGCCTAAATGTTATTTCTGCAGAAACACAGCCCTATCCATACAAGTTACACACTCCTTCCATGATTATGCTTTATCAAAGAACCCTGTCTATTTATTTCATATAATTTTATTCAGTATCAATTATTTTATTTTTTCATTCCCACAAAAATTTAAGCCTCACAAGGAGAGAAATCATGTTTATTTTCCTCACAATGCATTTCTTTTGTTCAACAAGGTATTTAATAATTATTGGCTGATTATTAGGATGATTGAATAAAATAATTTAAGTGCTAATAACTAATATTTTTGCACATTCTCTGTTTGCCAGGAGCCATTGTATATGCTTTATAGTCCAAGTCTGTTAATCTTTATAAGCTAGTGAGATAAGTATTATAAACCTCAGTTTATAGTTGAGGAAATTGAGGTATAGTTAAAAAAACTTTCCTAATATTTTTCTAGAAAGATGCAAAGTTGCCTCTACTAATGAACTCTTTCAATTCTTTCCCTTTTTCCATAAATTCTTTAATCTGAATCCATGATATTGAAGATAAATTCCCAAGAGTTAAGAGCATTTCACCAATTATAATAGTCCATTTTGTAATGCTAAAACAAAATACCTGAAGCTTGGTAATTTTCAAGGAAAAGAGTTTTATTTAAGTTCACAGTTCTACAAGTCCAACTGTATAGTGCCAGTATCTTCTCAACTGTGGTGATGGCCTCCTGATTTCATTACAATATGGCAGATAACATCATGGTGGGAGTACATGTGAGAGTGAGAGATCACATGGCAAGACAGGTAACACAAGGCTGCTCTATTTGTAACAACCAGCTTTCATGGAAAGTCATCAACTCTGACAGAGACCAGCATTAAATCTTTCCAAGACTGATGTTCCTATGATCTAAACTCTAAGATTTATCTCCTGGAGGCTCTGCCACCCCCATCACCATCATAGTGGAAATAAACTTCCTGTACAAGAAATTGAGGGCAGGGGAACACACTCAAACAATAATCAAATAATAACACCAGCCTATATTCATATAGCTTTTTCTTTAAATATTTATTTAGTATGTACTAATAATACCATAGAGGGGCTGAGGTCTAGCTCAGTTGGTAGAGTGCTGCTCTGCATTCTCTGAGGACCCTGATTTGATCTCCAGCACAGTAAAAACAGGAGAACCACATGGCAATCCACTCCCAATGCAACCTTGAAACAGGCAACCATTGAAAATCCTATGAGGGTTGCAATAAGTTGGACCCAACTCAGTGGCACCTCACAACAACAACAATAGTAGGGCAATAAAAGTATGATAATAAAAAAGTAAAACAAGCCCCCTTGCTTTTGTGGAGCTTATATTCTTACTGAATTATACCACAAAATAGGAAAGAAAGACAAAAACAAGATAGAAAGGTGAGGAGGGAAGAAGAAAGAGAGATGATAAATGCATCTTATAATAAATACTTGAAAAGAATTACAAAGAGGCAAAGTAGAACATAATTGGAAGGAGCAATGTTAAATCTGTTGGTCTGAGAACTCTCAGCAGAGGTAACATTTGAACTGAAATTGTAAGAAAGAAAAATCATAAATATTTGAAGATCCGGTGGAAGAGAATTTCATGTGGATGGAACATCAAGAACAGAAGACAGGAAATAAGAAATAAACTGACATTTTAGAGGAATAGACTGAAGGCAAACCATGAATAGTGGAAAACAACAGCCTCCAGAAAGATGAAAAAATTATACAGGTATAACTGTTAATCTTTATTGAAATCTTAACTGGATTTAGAATCACCTAGGAGATTGATGAAGCACACTTCTGGGTGAGTCTGGGAAGGTATTTCCAGAAAGGATTAACTGAGGAGGGAAGATCCACACTTAATGAAGGTGGCAACTCATGATGGGCTTAGAGGCTGAATGGACTAAAGAGGGAAAAATGAGAAGGCCAGTAGACCACTGTTGTTGTTGTTAGGTGCTGTCAAGTTGGTATCTGACTCATAGTGACCCTACCTACAACAGGCAAGACACTTTGTCAGTGCTTCTTGGCTATTCATAGAGTTTTCAATAGTGGATTGATTTTTGGGAGTGGGTTGCCAGGTCCTTCTCCCAAGCCTACAGTATCTGGTGTTCCCAGGCAGTCTCCCATCCAAGTACTAACCAGGCCCAACCCTGCTTAGCGTCCAAGATCTGATGGGATCCCATGCCACAGTGCTATGGCTGTAGGCAGTAGAGCACTAGCATTCCTTTTTCTCTGCTTCATAGCCCACTGTGACATAAATTGTTCTCCCTCACACTATCCATGGCATGATAAGGACTGCAAGTCAAAATAGATAATACCTCTCATTAAGTTGTTCTCAAGTATTTTGGTAACAATGACACAATAGTAATTAGCACAGAAAATTAGTAGCAGAGAAGTGGGGTCATTGCTATGATGAAATCTGACCATGTAGTTCTTATGCCTTTGGAAGTATTTTGAAGGAGAAATTTGGAAGAGCATGGGATACAGATTAAAGATGCCCTAAAATGCTGTAAACAGAGCTTAATGAGTGACTCTAATGGGAGTACAGAAAGACCAGAATGCTAAGAGAAATGCAGACAGCAAGGAGGGTGCTCAGGAGATTTCAGAAAGGAACAAAGACTTTATTATGAACTGAATTGAGGCCATTTGTGTCGCATTCTGGCAAAGAATTTGTCTATGTTTTTTCCATGTCCTGAAACTTTGAGCAAGTTAATGGACTAACTAACTTGGTAGAAGAAATTTCAAGAGAGCATGGCATTCAGGCTGTGGCATTGTTATTGCCAGCTACTTTTAGCCAAATTTACAATGAGAAACAGTAGCAAAAGGCACAACAGAAGGAACTGAAAAATATGCAGATTGACCAGAAAAAATGCAGGTTGAAAGTTGTGGATGAGGAAGGTGTGCCTGTTAAGAGATTGTTGTTGGGCCAGGTGTGGTGGTGCACGCCTGTAATCCCAGCGGCTCAGGAGGCGGAGGCGGGAGGATCGCAAGTTCAAGACCAGAGGCAGTCTGCGTAATTTAGTGAGACCCTGTCTCAAAAAGTAAAAAAAAAAAAAAAAATGGGCTGAGGGCGCAGCTCAGTTGTCCAGCACTTGCAGAGCATGCAGGCGCGAGACCCTGGGTTCAACCCCCAGTACCACACACACACAAAAAAGAGATTGTTGTTGTTGTTGTTAGGTGCCGTAGACTCATAGCAACCTTATGTACAGCAGAACTAAACACTCCCCAATTCTGTGCCAAGCACATGATCTTATTTATGTTTAATCCCATTATTTCAGACACTGTGCCAATTCATCTAGTGGAGGGTTTTCCTTCTTTTTTTGTTTACCTGCCACTCTCCCAAACATGATGTCCTTCTTGAAGGACTGGTCCTTCCTGACTACATATCCAAAATACATAAGACACGGGCTAGCCATCCTTGCTTCCAAGGAGCACTCTGGTTGTACTTCTTCTAGGACAGATCTGTTGGTTCTCTTGGCAGTCCATGGTATAGTCAATAATCATCTCTAGCACCATAATTCAAAAGCATCAATTCTTCTCCTGTCTCCCTTGTTCAATGTCCAGTTTTCACAACCAAATGATGCAACTGAAAACACCATGGTGTGAGTCAGGAGCACCTTTATCTTCAGTGTGACATCGCTACTTTTCAACACTTTACAGAGGTCTTTTGCAACAGTTTTTCCCAATGCAATACATCTTTTGATTTCTTGACTGCTGATACCCTGGGTGTTGATTGTAGAACCAAGTAAAGTAAAATCTGAAACAACTTCAGTCTTTTCTCCATGTTTCATGAAGTTGCTTACTGACCCATTTGTAAGGATTTTTGTTTTGTTGATGTTGAGGCACATCCATACTGAAGGCTGTATTCTTTGATCTTCATCAGTAAATGTTTCAAATCTTCTTCACTTTCAGCAAGCAGAGTTGTGTCATCTGCATAATGCAGGTTGTTAATGAGTCTTCCTCCAATTCAGATGCCATATTCGTCTTCATAAAGTCCAACTTCTTGCATTATTTGCTCAGCACAGAAATTGAAGAGATAGGGTAAAAGGATACAGCCCTGACACACACCTTTCTGGACTTTAATCCAAGCAGTGTTTCCCTGTTCTGTTCAAACAACTGCCTCCTGGTCCATGTACAGAGAGATTAGTGCCATTAAAAAGAATCTAAAACATTGCACTGGAACAATAGGAAAGAGGACTTGAGAGCATCTCAGAAATTTACTAGGGCATTCCCAAGCCAGGATCCAGAGCATAAAATTGTAAACTCATTTGAAATGCTTTCCCCTGAGAATAGAGAGACACTGTAATGCCCTACTCACACAAGATCACCTAGGGAAGGGTTTTCCTATGTTTAGTCACCTGGGCACTGAGTAGTCACCACAGTAGTGGTTAAAGGCTTTGGGAGGGGTGACTGGCTATTACTTGGCTGATAACAGACCCCCACATGATGCTGGTTTTGCAAGTATGCAGAATGCAAGAGTTAATGGTGTCATGGAGTCTTATGCCCAGAATTCAAAGAAAGTTTTGGAAGGACAGGCAATGTGTGGCAGGATCATAATTCTTGTAGGCATTCCTTGAGAGGATAATGTATAAAATTGTTAAGGGTGAAGCCTAAGCTGCAATGGAGACCCATGGAGGTTGGAAATACCAGGTACATGAAACATCTATCAAGGAAAGCCACAGGTAACAAGTGGAGCCAGCCCAAGAAAGATGCTATGTGGGCTGCAAACTGCAGCACCATAGGAGCTATGCCTCTCAAGGCCTTTGGAACTCAAATCACAGCACCGAGTAGCCTAGATGCCAGAGGTGGAGCTGTAGGATTTAATATTTTCCCTTCTGGGTTTCAGTCTTGCTTTGGCCCAATACACTTTCTATGCCCCCATTCCTCCCTCTTGGAATGAAAATATATACTCCATTCCATGGTATATTGGAAGAAAATCATTGTTTTATATTATTATTTTTTTACAGGGATTCACAGCTAAGACTTTGCCTTGAGTCTCAGAGAAGAATTTGAACTTGGATTTTGGACAATGTTGGAACTATTAAGACATGGAGATTCTTGAAATTAGATTCGATGCATTTTGCATTATGAGAGACATAGACATGAGCATTTTGTAGTTGAGGGGTGGAGTGTTGTGGTTTAAAGTGATATATTTTTGTCAATTTGACAAGAGGTGGAATTGTAATGTTTAATCTTCATTGTAAACTTGACTAGATTTAGAATCACCTCCTGTCAGATCCCGGAAGCTAAGCAGAGTCATGCCTGGTTAGTACTTGGATAGGAGACTGCCTGGGAACACCAGGTGCTATAGGCTTGGGAGAAGGACCCAGCAACCCACTCCCAACAAATAATCAGCCATTGAAAACCCTACAAATAGCAGTGAAGCACAACAGCAGTGTTTCACCTATTGTATGTCGCTATGAACCAGACAGCACCTAACAAAAACAACAGGAGATTATGAGGCATATCCATGAGTGTATCTATGAGGACACTTCTAGAGAAGATTAACTGAGGGGTAAAACCCACCCTGAATGTGGGCAGCACCACTTCATGGGCTAGAGGCCCAAAAAGGACGAAAGGGAAAAGCATGCCATGAACTACTCTCCTCCCAGACATCCTCTTTGCCATGATTTTTTGACACCTCTGAAACTGAGTCAAAATAAGTAATTTCTCTCATAAGGTTGTTCTAGGTATGTTTGTCACAATCCATGCTAAAGTAATAAACACAGCAAGTTTTATAGACAATGGTAAAGAACCAGGTGTTATGGCATACACCTGTAATCTCAGCAGTAGGGAGGTTAAGGCAAAAGGATTTTGAGTTTAAGGCCAGCCTGGACTACACAATAAGACCTCATGTCAAAACAAAATAAAACAAAACAAACTAACAAATAAATACAACAATAAGGGATTTGTATTTTATTTCAGAACAAAAAGAAAACATGAAAAAATTTCAACATAGGATCTGATTTACATTTTTCCCCCTTAAGATCAATCTAGATTTAATGTGAATAAAGGATTTGAAAGGGGTAACAATAGAGGCAAGCAAAGGAGCTATTGCAGGGACAGCAATCAAAGTCATGAATGCAGAGACCAAGGTCTGAGGAGAGGAGGAATTGGGGCATGTGGATCCAAGGGTACATAGTTTCATTTATATAAGCTGAACAAATTCTAGAGATCTGCCACACAACATAGTACATATAGTTAATAATAGTACTATACTATGTGCTTAAAAATTTAAGAGCTTAGATCAAAGGCTAAAATTTCTTATCAAAAACAGAGGGAAGATAAGGTATTTTAGTTTTTAAAAAGAAGCTATTACATGGATTGAAACAAGCAAAACACATAAAATCCATGAAGCTAATTATAAAAATTCAAAACCACACATACATAGACATTCATCACTGAAATTTGTTAAGCCATCACCTCATTTTTCTGAAATTAATAAATTAAAGGACAGAAAATAACATTTGCTTTGCCTTTCCTTTACAAGAGGGCTTTCAGGGTAACAAATATTGATGAAAGCTCAGTTGATAGAGTGCTGCTCTGTGCTCTCTAAAGCCCTGGGTTTGATCCCCAACACCACAAAAATAGAAGGACTTGGCAGCCCACTCCCGAAACAATTGGCCATTAAAAACCCTATGAATAGCAGAGAAGCACTGACATAGTGCCAGACAAGGCACAGTGTCAGGTAATGTTTCGTTCTATTAAACATAGGGTTACTATGAGTTGGGCATGACTGGAAGGCATCTGAAACCACAACAATAGATGGTGAGGGAAAGTTCTTATTTATAGAATTCCAGCAAATAAAGCAGTAGGAATGAAAAAGGTACAGAATCGCCATTTTGCAGCCTATAATGAGTCTCTGCAACGACTTTCCATAATTACTAAAGCCAGGAGAGGAGGGGTTAATGGAGAATTTTATAATGAAGGACTCTCACTAAAATGCTCAGAACCAATCAATTCAGGTAATGGTAGGAAAACCAGTTACTTTGTGTCTCAAAATATGATGATTGCAACAGAAAGTGTGCATACTGAAATACTCTTGCCTAAAATATTGGACTCAAATCAGAAAAATCTTCTAAATTTGTGGGAAATATAGGGAAGGAAGAATATTTTAACCAAACCCATGAAGAAGTAATCAGCCAAATCTAGAATGGGAGAATGCTACAGAAAAATGACTCAATATCTCCAACAAATCAAAGGTGGGTGTGATGAGAAGGAATTGTTACTGAATAACAGTCTTTAGAAACACGTCGTTGTTGTTGTTGTTGTTAGGTGCCGTTGAGTCGTGTCCGACTCATAGAGACCCTCACAGAGTTTTCAGTGGCTGATTGTCTCGGGATTGCCTTGGGAGTGGGTTGCCACATCCTTCTCCCATTTTTGTGGTGCTGGGAATCGAACTCGGGACCTCAGAGACTGCAGAGCAGAGCTCTACCAACTGAGCTAAATCCCAGCCCTTTAGAAACACAGAAGTCTTTAAAACAATAACTAAATAAAATAACAGACCCAAGTCTGTTGGATAAGATTCAAATAAATCATTTTATAAAACTCATATTTGAGGCATCACAGGGAGTTCAAATATGGACTATAATACTATTAAGAAATTATTAATTTTAACTATCAAAAGGGAGTGGGGTTGTTTTTTTAAATGTTCTTATCAGAGATACATAGAGAACTATTTGTGGGCGAAATGACAAGATATATGGGATTTTCTTTATAGTTTTTCGGTAGAAAAAAAGAAGTGAGCGACTAGGTGGCCAACACAGCACTGAAGACTGTTGTAGCAGGATCGTGAAGCTTTGGAGTTCTCTCTGTTTTATGTTCTTTATCTTCTGTATATTTGAAAATTTCCCCAAGACACTTTTTCAGAAGGCTATTTAAGTTCTCTGGGAGAAAAATAATAATGATTAAGACAAAAGTGGTCACAGTGGAAAGGAAGAAAAAAATATATAGATTTGAGATATATTTAAAAATTTATAGGAATTGTTAATGAGTTGGAGGATGTGGTGAAGGAAAAAAGATGAATTTCTTGGTTTTTGATTTGAGCAAGTGAGTAGATAAGGTGGCATTTATTGAATTACTTTAGATCTCAGAGAACAGGTTTGATAATAGATTAAAAATCCATTTCAGACAGTAAGGCTTATATTCATTTTCTACTGATACTGTAAAAAAATATCACATACTTAATGACTCAGAGTAACAGAAATTTATTCTCTTGCAGTTCTGAAGGTTAGAAGACCAAAATCATTCTCACTAAGCTAAAGTTAAATTGTCAGTGGAGCTGGATGCTGGTCTAAGGAAGAATCTATTTCTTACTCTTCTTGAAGCTGTTCTGATTCCTTGGCTCTTGACTGCATATAGTATTTTCTTTCTCCCACTTTACTTCCATGGTCACCTTGCCTTCTCTGACTTTGACCCTCTGTCTTCCTTTTAAAAGGATTTCCATGATTGCCCTGAATTTACCAGGATAATCCCCCATCTGGAGATCCTTAACTTAATCACAACTGCAAAGTCTCTTTTGCCTTGGAAGGTGTATCAGTGTTCCCCAGAGAAACAGGAGCAATAGAAAACACACACACACACACACACACACACACACACACACACACACACACACACTGTAAAAGGGGATTTATTGGATTAGTTTACATGATGGGGCCAGGATAGTTCCACACCTGAGCCTACAGAGAGACAGACCAGTGACCACTCAGTTCAAGAGCTGGAAACCTGAAGAATCTCCACCTGGTGCAGAGGCCTGGAAGCGCCCTGAATTGTCTGGTGTTGAATCTCCTTGAAAGCTGAGGAAACTGTAGTCTGATCCCTGCGGGCAATAGAGGCACATGCTCTGCTTTGGAAGAGTTTTAGCCTATCTACCTTTTTAGTGTTGGCTTCTTCTTTCTCCTTTATCCCACCCAGCTCCCCAGTCTATCGTGGTGCCCTCCACATGTCAGGACTCTCCTGAAATACCCTGGCAGATGAACTCAGGGTTGTGGCTTGTTGTTGTTGTTGTTGTTGTTGTTGTTAGGTGCCATCAAGTCGTGTCCAATTTATAGTGATAACTATAGGGTTTTAAATGGCTGACTGTTTCCAGATTGCTTTGGGAGTGGACGCCCACGTCCTTCTCCCATTTTTGCACTGCTGGGAATTGAATTTGCGACCTCAGAGACTGCAGAGCAGCACTCTACCAACTGAGCTAAATCCCAGCCCCAGGGCTGTGATTTAGGCATATCTTAATCTAGTCAAGTTGACAATCAAGGCTAGCCATCACAAGTCCATCCCTTGTCAACTTGACATTCAGACACGTCTCCTATGCCATGTTCAGTCTCCAAACAAAAGACAAAGACAATAATAAGATTATCATCTTGCCTAACACAATATAGCTATCCTGCATATAACCAAAACTGCACGAATTACTTCCTCAGACTAGGTAGCAATTTTTGTTTTGTTTTGTTTTTGTTTTTGTTTTTGTTTTGTTTTGTTTGTAGTACTGGAGGTAGAACTCAGGGGCTCACACTTGCATGCTTTGCAAGTGCTGTACCACTAAGCTGAACCTTCAGCCCTTTTTTTTTCTTTTCTTTCTTTCTTTCTTTCTTTTTTTTTTCAGTGTTTTTGAAACAGGGTCTTGCTAAATTATGCAGACTGCCTCTGGTCTTGAACTTGCAATCCTCCTTCCTCTGCCTCCTAAATTGCTGGGATTACAGGCATGGGCCAGCACTCCCAGCTGGTAGCAGTCTTTTAATGAATTCTTGCACTTGTCCTGACTTAAATATAGTAATGAAAATTTAACAACATTTAAATACTGCTATTCATCAGTGTTATATTACATTATAAAAAGAAAGGAAAGAAAACAAGTATATACATGCTGTATTGAATGCTGATTTAGAGCAGCCACAGCCTTCTGGAGAACCTTGTCCTATCCCTGCAAGGTATTACCACCAGGTTGGTGCTGTAAGTGCATCTTCAAAAGGCCATTCCACTCTTCTATCAAGCCAAATGCTTCAGAATAGTGAAGCAATACTCTTTGGTATGCCACGATGGCGGATAAACCATTCTGTTAAGTCCATAAGTGGTAGTTTGGGCAAATGCATTGCATAAAGGAAAAGGCAAATCTGTGCCCAGGATAAGTGTCTATTCCAGTAAGGACAAAGCCCTGCCTATTCCATGATGGAAGTGGTCTAATGGCATAAACCTGCTACCAGGTGCCTGGTTGATCAACCCGAGGAATAATTCCATATTGGGGGCTCAGAGTCGGTCTCTGTTGCTGGCAGATTGAGGAGTCAGCAGCAGTGGTAGCCAGGTCAGCCTTGGTACATCGATGTCCACATTTTTGGCCCTATGCTACCTCCATCCCCACCACCATGACCACTTTATTCATGAGCCCATTGAGCAATGACAGAATTGGCTAGAGAAAGAGGTTGACTAATACTCATAGACTGGCTCATTCAATCTACTTGATTATTAAAGTCCTCCTTTGTGAAGTCATCTTTTCTTGATTGTTTACATGAGACATAAGTATCATCACATCCTTTGCCCATTTTAAGACGTCTATCCATATGCTTCTTCCCCAAATGTCTTTGTCACCAATTTTTCAAGCATGCTTCTTCCAAGTCCTTGACCATTCAGCAAACCATTGGACTAGCTCATGAATCAGTATATAGATATATATCTGGTCTTTTTTTTTTTCCTTCTAAGCAAAATGTATGACCAGGTGCACTGCCTGAAGCTCTGCACAAATGTCCTTCAAGGATGCCCCAGAAAGGGGCTGTAATGCTGTAGTTGTCTAGTTTTAGGTAGTATATGCATAGCATGTCTATAAATCAGGCCTTAGTCTGTTCTTCCTCAGTCAGCTGCTCAAAGGGCACACCCCATGAGATCATAGGTACATGTTGCGGGAAAAAAGGCATTGTGACAGGGGCAGGAACTATGGGCATTTGGGCCACTTCCTTACATAATTTCCTTGTGCCTTCAGGGCCTTCTCATCACAATTACATATATACCATTTCCATTTTATTGCTTCTGTGCATGTCTAACTTTATGGCTTGGTGGGTCAGATAACACCAAGTTTATGATGGGCAGCAGAGGTCACATGGTAACTTGGTGGCCCTCAGTCAAACATTTAGTTTTCTCTAACACCCAGTAGCTGGACAACAGCTAGTTCTCAAAAGGAAAGTAGCTGTCTGCAGATGACAACAAGTCCCACGGGACTCTAAAATCCCACGGGACTCAATTTGGATTCACTGATCAGTGCCTGACAAAGGCTCCAAACAGCATCCTTATCTGCCACCAGCACCATTGAGTTTGCTGGATCATAGGGCACAACAGGATGGCAGCCTACACAGCAGCCTGGACTTGTTGTAGAGTCTTCTCCTATTCTGGGCCCCACTCAAAACTAGCCACTTTTCAAGTCACTCTATATAAGGGCCAGAGTAACACTCCAGTGAGCAATGTGCTGCCTCCAAAATCTAAATAAGCCCACTAGGTATTATGCTTCTTTCTTGGTGGTAGGAGGAGCCAGGTGAAGTAATTTATCCTTCACCTTAGAAGGACCATCTCGGCATGCCCCACATCTTTGGAATCCCAGAAACTTTACTGAGGTAGAAGGACCTTGAATTTTAATTAGACTTATTTCCCATCCTCTAATACACAAATTCTTTACCAACAAGTCCAAAATGGTTGATACTTTTTGCTCATTTGGTCCAATCAGCATAATGCTATCAACATAATGGACCAATGTGATGCTTTGCAGAAGAGAAAGATGATCAAAATCTTTGCAAACTAAATTATTATACAGAGGTGGAGAGTTAATATATATGCTTGAGGTAAGACGTAAAGGTACATTGCTGGCCTTGCCAGCTGAAAGCAAGTTGCTTTTGGTGGGCCTTATGGATAGGTATGGAGAAAAAAGCATCTGTCAAGTCAATAACTACATACTAAGTACCCAGAAATGTGTTAATCTGATCAAGCAAGGAAAACACATCTGGTAAAGCAGCTGCAATTCGAGTCACTGGTTGATTAAGTTTATGACAGTCAACTATCATCCTTCAAGATCTATCCGTTCCTCTTCTCCACAGGCCAGATAGGAAAGTTATATGGGGATGTGGGGGGAACCACTACACCTGCTGCATTTTTCCTTGATACTGGCACTAATCTAAGAGATCCCTCCAGAGATGTAATACTGATTTTGGTTCATTATTTTCCCAGTGGGAAGAAGCTATAATGGCTTCTATTTGGCCTTTCCCACCATAATATCCCTCACTCCACAGGTTAGAGAACAAATGTGGGATTTCTGGACGGTGCTAAATATCTCTATCTTAACTATATGTTCTGGAACTGGGGAGATAACCACAGGACAAGTTCAGAGACTCACTAAACCCATTGTGAATCAAACCTGGGCTAAACCTCCAATGATCAGTTGACTTCTATAAGCCTCTTCTTTTAGTGGAGGGCCATAACCCAGTTTAAGATTTCATCGAATCAATGTCAGTTCAGAGCCAGTGTCCTGTAGGTCCAGAAAGGTCTCATTATTTTCTTTTCCCCAATGTATACTTGCTCCAGTAAAAGGCCATTGTTCCTTTTGAGGTAGGATAGGACAAAGATTAACAATAAAGCTTTTGACAGAGTAGCAGAGTCCTTCCTCAAGAGGACCAGGCCTTCCCTTCATGCAAGGGGTTCTAGGTCTGTAAACTGGCTCAAATTTGGAAATTCGTTGAGAGTCCATGATTTTCTGGTGCTGTGGTTCAAGGTAGCCTTTTCTTTTTATTTGCTTTGGAATTTTTTGGCTTACAAACATCAGATAAAAAATTAGTAGGTTTCTTCTCTATTTCACTTCTGAGAACACTGTGATTAACTAGTGAGTGTCATGGAAGATGTGGTGGAAACCACCGCCCTTGTATCTTTCAAGTCCTTAATAGTGGTATTAATCTCAAAGATCCCTCCAGGAATGAAATATTGTCAGACAGTTCCAATCGTTGCTTGCCTTTGGGGGTGAAGTTCTTCCACTAGGGCTTTGCCACTCCAGGATCCAATTATACCCGCTATATTTAAGTTTCACACTTGAGTAGCTGAGGCTTCCACTGTAAGGTCTGGAATATAGTGAAGGACAGAGCTCATTAAGTATGGTGATGTTCCTGTCACACATTTGTTTTCTTAAAGTATTGGTAAAAGGTATATCTTCTGAGTCCTCACATTGTGGGGAAGAAGATTTTACATGACAGATCCACTCCAGCAATCCAATTTTACTGAGCCCTTGAATCCTTTCATTAACAGTTGTTGTTGTTAGGTGCCCTCGAATGAGTCAGACTCATAGCCACCCTCATAGGATTTTCATAGGCTGTTTCAGGATTACTTTGGGAGTAGATTGCTAGGTCCTCCTCTCACTTTTGCAGTGCTGGGGATCCAGCCCGGGTCCACAGTGAATGAAGAACAGACGCTCTACCTACTGAACTAAACCCCAACCCCCAACAACAGTAGACCAAGTTATATCAGGCATCTCTAGCTTATACACAGTAGGCCATCTTTGGACCCAGGCTTCAGCCAACCAATCAAATAAACTTTTAGCACCTCTTTTGTTTTTACTACTATGAGCTCCAACATTAAACTCAGAATCTCTATTTAATGGGTTCCTATTGATAAATTCACACTGATCTAATTTTATGTCACTTCCACCATTGTTCTACACCCTTAAAATCCATTCCCACACATATTCTCTAGACCTATGCCTGTATGAATTGGAAAGCTCAAGAAGCTCTTTAGGAGTGTAGCATGCCTCTTCATGGGTCATACTCTATACCTCACCTCTTGGCGCCTGCTGAGATTTGAGTTTTGTTACAGATGTGGAAGCAAAAATGGATGGTGAGGGTCCTGAGGGGCATCAGCATTGTGTTGGTGGGTATCCAGTTTATGGAGGGTCATTGCTGTTACCATGGGCACCACCAGATTAACTCACTCAGGCAAAGGTGGAGAGGTTGACACCACAGGGAATAAGCTGCCACTAAGGATGGGGAGGCCACTTCCACAGGAATAATAAACCCATCAGTAACTGGAAGTTCAGTATTTTCAACCTCATCAGGGTCTCCCCACATGTCTCCACCCCATGTCACAGGATCCAATTTTTTTCTAATTAGTGCCCCCACTTTAACTTCAGATACCCTTCCAGGATGTGACTCAAACTTGTGTTGTATGTCAGCCAATTGCATAATGAGGGCTTGTGTTTGGTTTTCCACAATCTCTGCCCTCTGGCTACAGAAAAGAAGATCCTCAGGCATCACTTAGAAGCTTTTAAGTTTCTTATATGCATCTGTTATTGCTATTGTTGTTAGATACTATCTAGTTGGGTTTGAATTATAGTGACTCTATGTACAACAGAATGAAACACTCCTTGACTCTGTGTCAGTCGCACAATTGTTTTTATGTTTAAGTCTATTTTTGTACCCATTGTGTCAGTCCATCTAGTTGAGGGTCTTCCTTTTTTTCATTGACCCACTATTCTCCCAAACATGATGTCATTCTCCAGGGATTGGACCATCCTGTCTACATGCTCAAAACATGTAAGATGCAGTCTAGTCATCCTTGTTTCAAAGAAGCACTCAGATTGCACTTCTTCTAGGATAGATCTATTTGTTTTTTTGGCAATCCATGGTATGTTCAGTATGCATCTCCAGCACCATAACTCAGAAGCATTAATTCTTCTGTCTCCCTTATTCAATGTCCAGCTTTCATAATGATATGACACAACTGTAAATATCATGATATGAGTTAGGCACACCTTCGTCTTTAATGTGACATCTTCACTTTTCAACACTTTGAACAAGCCTTTTGCATTAGTTTTTCCTAATACAATGCACCTTTTGATTTGACTGCTGTTTTCATGGGTGTTGATTGTAGATCCAAATAAAGCAAAACCTTGGACAGCCTCAATTATACATGTCTAGAGCTGGAAAATTGAATCTCTGAGGGCATTTTTTCTTAATATTTTATTCAGAGATGCCAGGAGTAGCCAACCAACATCATTATATTCCTTAGTTTTCCAGAAATATTCAAGAGTCTCATATATAGATTTACTATGTTCCTTGTCTCTCACAAGTGGTGAATCAGGAAAATCAAAGGCATTTACTTTGCATATTTCTTCAAACGATTCAGGTAATGGATTATTAGTCCTCTGTATACTATGAGGACAGTCCTCAGAAACTTTAGTTGTAGTTGAATTAGAAAACCAGCTCCAGAAAACATGAAGTTTATTAAAGAAATTCTTCCTTATCATTCTAAAACCACTTCTGGTGCCAAAATCTGTATAAGTTAAGGTTTCCCAGAGAAACAGAACCAATAGAATAGCATTCTAACATATATGCTGTTGTTGTTAAGTGCTGTTGAGTCGGTGTCTGACTCATAGTGACTCTAGTACAATAGGCGAAACACTATTGTCATGCTTCTCTGCTATTCATAGGGTTTTCAATGGCTGATTGTTTTCTGGGAGTGGGTTGCCAGGTCCTTCTCTCAAGCTTACAGCACCTGGTGTTCCCAGGCAGTCTCTCATCCAAGTACTAACCAGGACTGACCCTGCTTAGCTTCTGACACCTGATGGGATCAGATGCCACAGTGGTATGGCTGCAGGCTCTAATACATATATATACACATATATATACATACATATATATGTATATATATACACATATGTATATATGTATATATGTATATACATATGTGTATGTACACATATTGGGAGAAGGGCTTGGCAATCCACTCCCAAGGCAATCCCGAAGCACTCAGCCATTGAAAACCCTATGAGGGTCGCTATGAGTCGGATACCGACTCTACAGCACCTAACAACAACAACAACATATACATATATACATATGTATATATATGTGTATATAGGTGAATATATATAGAGAGAGACTCTATGTTGTTGTTGTTGTTGTTAGGTGCTGTCGAGTCGGTATCCGACTCATAGTGACCCTCCATACAACAGGGGAAACACTATTGTCAGTGCTTCTCTGCTGTTCATAGGGTTTTCAATGGCAGATTGATTTTTGGAAGGGGGTTTCCAGGTCCTTCTCCCAAGCCTGCAACACCTGGTGTTCCCAGGCAGTCTCCCATCCAGGTACTAACCAGGCCCGACCCTGCTTAGCTTCTGAGATTTGATGGGACCGGATGCCACAGGGCTATAGCTGCAGGCCTATATATGATTATACAGATATATATTATAGAAAGGATTTATTGAATTAGTTTATACAATGGGGTCAGGGTAGTTCAATAGTCACACATGCAGAGAAACCATTAGCCACTCAGTCCAAGAGCTAAAAATCTGACAAGTCTCTGCATGAAAGCACCCTAGAAAATCAGGTATTGAATCTGCATGGAATTTAAGGAAATGGTATTCTCATGTCTGCAGGCCGTGGCAACAGGTGGCACATGCTCTACTCTGAAAAATTTTAAGCCTGTCTGCATTTTGCACCAGCTTCTTCTTTCTTCTCTATTTCACCTGGGTCCCAGTCTATTGGATGGTGTCATTCACATGTCAATCTCTTCTGAAAACACCCTGACTGAGGCACACAGCATTGTGGTATAGACATCACTTAACCCAGTCAAGTTGACAATCAAGGCTAACCATCACAGAGGTTAACACATTCACAAATTCTGAGTATCAGGACATAGACATTTTTGTGTAGAGGGAGCATTATTTACCCAACTTTGATGCCTAATACATTTGAAATATGCGTTAGGTAATCCTAGAGGAGATCAAGTGTATAGTTGTGTATGAATCTAAGGTCAGAAGAAAGTACTGAGAAACTATATGGGGGAGTCATCAGCATAGTTATATAGCTTTAACTAAGTAATGTTTGACCAACAGGAATTCCAAATTGAGAAGGTAGTCATCCCGGGTAACTGGAGAGCAAAAAGGTGTAGAAAGCTAGGCAAGTGCCATGCCTAGAAATCCAAGAGAGTCATCCATTCATGTGTAGATTCCTATGTTAAATGTGGGGGAAGTCAAGCAAGAGAAAAAAATAGCCATTATTTTTGGCTTCATAAATAAAGTTAATAACTTTGTCAAGAGTAATTCCAACTTAACTGAAAAAGGTCAAAGAATGAAATACAGTCAGAGAAGGAAGGCATTGCATTTGCAAAACATTACCCTGAAGGGTGATGAATAAATGTGAAGGCCTTCAGAAGATCTGGGTAATAGAAGAGGTGTTTTCCTCTTCTCTAGAGAAGAGATAAGAGAATATGCTTGTTTGCTGATAGTAAATATCTAGTAGAAACAGAAAGTTGACAATGAAGGAGAAAGAAGGGATAAAGGAAGGAAGGAAGTCCTTAGCACAGGAAGAAAGGCATTCTACTGCACAAGAGAAAGTCATTGATGGAAGCAGAGAACTTTATTCCCTGAGAATAAAGGAAGGAAGGTAGAAAAGATGGGCACAGTGAAGGGTGGCAGGTCTGTTTGTGAGGCTCTCGGAGAGATGTACCTTTTGGTAACTGTTTGCTTAGCAATGAGAGCTACAAGTGGAGTTAGGGTGCCGGTTGGTGAAGGAAAGTTTGAGAAGTGCTTCATTAAAGGATATTCTGTAAAATCTCTTTCAAAGGATCAGTTTTCCCCTAGCTAAATAAATAAATAAGGAGGAGGCAAAGGTGTGGGAGGAAGCCTTCCTGTGATGAAATGGATTTGGGAGGCCACTTTTATACTTGTGACATTTATAAACAAATTGTTTTGGAGTGATGACTAAATTACAATCAGATATAATGATCTAATTGAAGAAGAGCATGTTTACTTCATGTAGATACAACAGGCATTATTAGCCATGCAATAAGAATTTAAATGTTCATATTTTAATGAATTAAGTAGACTTAAAAGACTGAGAAAATGCTGGACTCTGTAGTCCTAGAATGAGCATCTGACCCTGAGCATTGACACAAGTTCCCAAACTAAAGCCTCATAAAACAGCTGCTTTGCCCTAATTAAAAATAGAGCAGTCATTTTAATAGTCTTGCTTCCCAGACAGAATAGTATTTTGCCAATTCTGTCCTAAGCTATAAGAAGGTATTATCCTGATCTCTGAAAGCTAGAGTCTGTCTAGATTTAAATTCTTCTCTGTGTACACAAACATCAGAAGGGAAAAAAATATATTGTTTCTCAGCTAAAATTCTTCACATCTATCTTGTGGGTGTAGGATTTAGAATTGTGGGTGCCAGTAATGGTGAGCTAGCGAGCTTGAATTCTATTTTGAGGAATATAAACCTTTGGGAGTATCTTTCAATGCTAGAGTCCAAAGAGAAGAACTACAGTAAGCCTAGAAAGGATATGTGTCTCAATCTATGGCTTTTGCAAAGAAAAAGACATATGAAAAAAGTTATCTTAGGGGAAAACCTGACTTTTCTAAGAAAGTACAATTCAATCTTTTGTTAAAATGTAGAAAATCAGAGGGCAGGTTTTCAAGAAACATTTTGATTGCTTTGATCAGATTCACAGAAATAACATGAAATCTTGTTTCAATCCAGGAAATAACTTGATCCAAGAATGTTAGTAAACTGGCCCCTTAAGAATAGAGACGATTATTTCTACAAGTGATTAATATCATCAAGTGTCATTTTATTTTTACTAGTTTTGTTTTAATTAAATAACACCTGATTATATCTTTAAATTCTCAATGCCCTGTACTGTGGTTGCCTGTGCACCACAAATAACAACATTAATGTTTTGCTTCTGAATAATGCAAAGCTTTTTTAAAGATTTAAAATAATTTATTCTTATAACCTTTCTATTAGAAGGAGTAAAGTTTATTATTTCCATTTTTCTGAAAAAGAAATGAAAGTACAGACATTAAAATATGCTACCCCTAAATCCATCAGGTTTCTTTGACTTACAGTTTAATTCTTATGCTATAGTTCTTTGTTCTTTTTTCAATAACTTTTATAGTACAAAATTTGTATGGTAAACATGAAACTGTGAACTAAATGAAACATTTAAGAGATCATAGAAATGAAGTTCCATTTCTACCTACTTTGTCTCCTGGATTTACTGCCTACAAAACTTACTTCAGTTCAATCTTCATTGATTGAAGAAACAATGTGTAAGGCATCTGGAACTTTGTAAGAAGGCAAAAATATCAATTAAAGATCCTTTGAAACAGACACAAGCCCCAAATAAGTTAGTTTTATTTAGTAGGGAATTGTTTTTTAAATTAAAAAAGGGAGATCTCTGCTTATATTGATACTGTTGTTATCAGGTGCCATCAAGCTGGGTCAGACTCATAGCGACCCTCACAGGGTTTTCATTGGCTGATTATTCTGGAATTGTTTTCCAAGTCTTTCTCCAGTTTTTGTGGTGCTAAGGATTAAACGTGGGCACTCCAAGAGTGCAGGACAGTGCTCTACCAACTAAGATAAACCCCAGCCCATTGATACTGTTAGACTTAAAAATTTTTGTTGCTGTTTCTGTTGGTGTTGTAGCTTTGCTAGAAATAATGATAGATTTCTAATTTATTAATTTTCCTTGCAACAAATAGAATTGTTGAAATTTCCTGTCCAAGTCAAGCAAATAAAACAAAAACATAAGTAACTTAAACTGCATGTTTCATAGCTCACCCTAACTGGGTAGTCAGCAGTCATTACTGTCCCAATGGGGGACTTCTTGCCTGTCCCACTTGATAGTTCTAGTTCTGTGTGGATATATTCAATGTGGATAATTGTAGATTAGTGTTTGTGTTTGTTACTTTTGTCTCATTGTGACCAAAATATCTGGTGAAAACAACTTAAGAAAGTAAAGGTATGTATCATTTTGGCTCATGGTTTCAGAAGATATCAGTCCATACAGCATGGAAGCCATGCTGAGGGAATGTGTGAAGAGACATTTCACGTCACAGTGGACTAGGAAACAGACAGCAAAGCCAGAACAGATGGCTGGGTATCACCTTCAAAGGCCCACCCCCTAGTGACCTATGTCCACTAGTGAGGTCCAACCTCCTAAAGGTTCCACAGCGTTCCAGTATAGCACCACCAGCTGGGGACCAAGCAGTCAAACCTGTGGGGGACATGTTATATTCAAATCATAAAAGGGGGGATTTTATTCTGTTTTTGTATGTCCCTAATTATTTAACACACTTTCTCAGATGTACCTGATACTCAATAAACATTGATTAATTAGAAGCTATTTAATTCTAACACATCTGAAGTACATATGAATTACATAACAGGAAAGAGTTTAGATGACTGAGTGGGCAAACAAGCCATTTAAGGACCTGACAGTCTGGAAGTAATTTTCCAGACAAGATAATTGAAGAAAAAAGAGAGAGAAACTAGTTGCTTGGAGTGTAAGTGGCCTTGCAGTATCAGGAAGTGTTGAATATTTGAAAATAAAGGTACAATGCAACCTCCACTGCTGGAAGCTGAGGTTTCCCAGAAGTCCAAAATACCTCAATCATTGACTGAGTAACCACAACAAAGCTGGTGACATTGAAGTTGGAAAGATGACAACCCAGGGGACAGCTCAGAGAGACTCTTTCCTGCTCATCCCAATGATTCCATGTTTTCAGCAAAATTCTAGAATCAAATGTGGCCAAGGAGAAAACAATATAGTATCAGAGTATATAGATTTTTGCATACTAAGGCTGCCTAAATATTCTGAGCCTACATAATATTGAACTAGCGATTTTTAATGGAAATATCATTGTTGTTTTGAGTTTTTATTATGTGTCATGCATAAAATTGAGTACTTAGAACTGAAAATAAAAGAGTGAACAAAACACCTGATCTCTCTGTTATAGGGCAGCAAGTACTTCCTTATAAAGGAATGAATGGGAGCACATCTCTAGGTCACCAATGAAGTCTGTGTTCAAATGACACTATGATAGAGAGGACTTCCCAGACCACACTATTAGAATAGTTCCTTACCCCTGTGCCTGATATTATATTGTATATGATAACTACTTTTTAATTGTTTGCTCCCACACAAGACCATGAACATTATGACCAAAGGAAGTTTCTCTTGATTACCAATAATGTCGATACATCACAAACTCTCAATAAATATTTGGCAAATACATGCCTGAAGAAAGACCTGTTTTTATTTTTTCATTCAGAACTATTACAATCAATTATTGTCATTTATTTTTGCATATTGATCTAGATTTTAGGTCAAATTCTTAGAAATGTAACTATTAATTATACACATTTTTAAAGACTTTGGATAAAATGCCAAGTTTTTATTCTGAAAGTAAATTCAAATTTACATTCCTCCAGTGTAAGAGAATTTTCTTTTGCCATAACTTCCCATAAAAGGTCATTATGAATCTTGACAACCTGTACCAATTTTATAGGAGGGAATATGTTTGTAGTATTGTTTATTTTGAATTTATTCAATAATAGGTGTGTTAGAGTTACACTAACTGTTTTCATATTTGTTGTTGATATTTGTTTTGTGAATTATTGGTATAATTTGGCCTATCCTACTGCTTTTATTTTTAACTTACTTGTTGACATTTACTTTTTTCATTGATTTGTAAGAGCTCTATATATCAGATATACTAACTTTTGTCAGATATATTGAAAAACATGTTAACAACTTTGTTATTTGTTGTTCAACCTTCATTATTATGGGAGTTTGATAGTAAAATCTTAAACTTTCACTTCATAAAAATGATCAAAATTGTCTTCATAGATTTCTACCTGTGCTGGATTAAAAATTGCCAAAAACTCTTTGCCGTTTCTCTCATCTAGAGAGAAACTGTTTCATAGACCTTGAAAATGGCAGATTTTTAGTGAGGCATGGTGGCATACAACTGTAATCCCAACACTCAAGCAGCTGAGGCAGGAGGATCCACATAAGTTTGAGGCCAGCCTGGGCTACAAAGCAAGACATTGTCTCAAACAAAGAAGAGAGAGGGAGAGAGAGAGAGAGAGAGAGGAAGGAAGGAAGGAAGGAAGGAAGGAAGGAAGGAAGGAAGGGAGAGAGAGAGAGAGAGAGAGAGAGAGAGAGAGAGAAAGAGGCAGGTTTTGTAATTTATTATGACTAATTGAATGAAGCAGAAGTAAATATGTGCAACTTTTCAACAAGACCTCAAGTTCTTGCAGTTTCTGCTTTTGCCTCTTTGAAAAACTGAGGCTACCAAACTGAAGATGCCCAGTCTAGCCACCTTCAAGATGAAAGACCAACCATTCCTTTTCCTTAGTTGAACTTATCCACCTTTTGATCTGTGATCTGATTTCAGCCACGTGAGTCATCTGAATCAAAACAAGCATAAGAACCACCCAGGTAATCTACACAGTCATAAGAAATAATAAATCATTGTTTAAATGCACTAAATATGGTTTGTCATGCAGAAGAAAGAACTCACACAAGTGCTTTGGTTTATGCTCAGATAGTTTGTTCTCAACTTGTCATTATAGAAATATACACCTAAATTTTTTAGTATATTTATGATTTTTTACTTTTACAAATTCAAGTGAAAATTATTTTTGTTGTGAGATAGAATACCTTTGTTTTCCAAATGGCTTTACAGTGTCCACAAATTGTACACTGAATAACTTATAGTTACCCATTTTAATGCCACTTGTAGCATACCAAAATTCCCCAAATTGGGTTCTACTGTGTAACTCTTAAAACTTTTTTGCTGATTTATTTACTTATTCTTGGTCAAGAATCACACTTTTAATAAACACAGCTTTATAATGTTTTTTTAAAAACCTAATAGTTGTTAGCATTCCCTGAGACTAACTTGGGGGTCTTTTGTTCCCACTCATTCTAACATCATGTTTAAATCAAAGCCCCCAATGTTTTATCTGGCTCAACCACATATCATCAAGCTTTGAATATTTCCTCTTTAAATTCAGATGGTCTTGTGGGTTCAGTTTAGTTTTGTTTTGTTTGAGGTAAGGACTCACTATGTAGCACTACAGTGGCCTCAAACTAGTGTCAGTCTTCCTGCCTCAGTGCTGGAATTACAGCCATGTGCCACTTGTTGTTAGGTACCACTGAATCGGGTCCCACTCATAGCCATTGAACCAGGTCCAACTCACAGGGTTTCCAATGGCTGATTGTTTCTGAACTGCTTCAGAAGTGGATTGCAGCATCTTTCTCCCATTTTTATGGTGATGGGGATCATACTTGAGTAGGCCTTGCTCTAAATTCAGAGTTTTGAACTCAAATAGTTAAGATTGGAAGAGTTCACTTAAAATAATGGCATTTTTAGTTATCTTAAAAACTTGGCTGAGCCATGCTCCAAACACATTTGCAATCTCAGTGACATGGGAGGCTAATGCAAGAGGATTGAAAGTAAGAGGCTAGAGGCAGCCTGTGCTACTTAGCAAGCCCTTGTCTCAAAAATAAAGAATTAGAAGAGGGCCTGGAGGTGGAGCTCAGAGGCAGAGCACTTGCCAACATGTGCAAGGCGAATTCCTGGGCTCAATCCCTTGTACAAACTGATCATACCAAAACAAAACAAAACAAAAAACAAACAAACAAACAAACAAAAACACCAAATGGAAACTTGGATGACCCGGCAAGGCCTAGAATTCCTCATGATGACAGACAAGTAGAACTGAACAGCAGGTATCTCTGTCTCCAGGACAGATCTCTGTAAAAAGCTATAGACCATATTTCCAACAGTTAACTGACATTTCCTTGTTCATAGAAATTGCTTCTCTGGTATCTACTGTTGCAAAGAAAAAGTCTGAGGGCAACTAATTTTCTTTTTTTCACTTTCTTGAAAAAAAATCTGCCTTGTTGCTTGGAATATTTGAAATAATTTCTCTTTGTGGAGCATACATGTTCAGCACAAAAACCCATGACATACAACTTTTAATGAAAAGATTTTTTAAAAAAATCATTCTCAGCCAGGCACAGTGGCGCATGCCTGTAATCCCAGAGGCTCGGGAGGTGGAGGCAGAAGGATCACAAGTTTGAGACCAGGGGCAGTCTGCATAATTTAGCGAGACCCTGTCTCAAAAAGTAAAAAAAAAAAATTGGGCTGGGGGTGCAGCTCAGTAGTCCAGCACTTACAGAGCATGCAAGCCTGAGGCCTGGGTCCAACCCCCAGTACCAAAAAAAAAAAAAAAAAAAAAAATCATTCTCTAAATTGGTCTCTGCTTCCCAACTCCTGTCCAAAATAGGAAACATTATTGAGGATTTTCCAGACCTATTTCACTTGCTTCATAAAACGCTGAATTACTGCCCTTAAAAAATTATTTAATGTAAATTGTAGTGTTTCCTTTCAATTTTGTTCTACTTGTACTGTTCCTAAAGATATTCTAGAAAGTTTGTGATATAGATTTGAGGCTATTCCCTAATTCAAATTTTTTGCTTATTTTGGTACATTTTAGAGAGGGCTGGGGTATAAGCTTTCTCTTATTTGTACCTTTCCCAGAAATATCATCACTTAATGACAGATATAAATGTTATATAATACATGTGGTTCACTAATTATCTTAATGTAAATTCATGATAATATGACTTTCTTTTATCCTTAAGATATTTTCTTTTCAAGGATAAGATATTCATCACCTGTTGGCATTCAATAAAACTAATTAAGTAGGGGAATTTGGAACAATTTGTTGACGGAGCATGGATACTTGGCTAGTGTGCATTGTTATTAAGCTTATGTATTTCTCTTTCTTTCTCCCTTAAGCCACCAGTCGGCAAATCAGGTACTTTTTATCTTGCATTTATTCTGAACATTCTAAGAACTCACATTTAGTTTTTTTTTGAAATAGGTAGAATGACTTTCCTAAGATAATTGTAAGGTAATTTTTCAAAGTGATCATGTTTATAAAAGTATGTTGTGTGGCATATTTGGATTATTGGAAAAGAATATCCATCCTTTAGTGAGCCATCTGTTTGTTTACTGTTAATGTGAACCGACTAGAACCATAGCTATTTTAAACTAGCATTACCACAATATGTTACAAGAACTACATATGCTGGGGAAAAAATACTGGCCAATAAGACATATTGATAAAGAGTTATTGACAGCCTTTATTCAGGCAAGCATTTACAGAAACTCACCCAGATTTTTTTCAACATAGATTCTTATCACAAGTCTGCATAGATCATAATATATGTATACCTGAAGCTCCGAAAAATAATTAACTGAATATGCAAGTGTTGTTCCAGTGTTCACAGGTGGCGTGCAGAAAAGTTAAATCCATATTTTGAAACAAATATATAGAAAGGAACAATGCATACTTTTGTGGAAAACATTTGCTTACGGTTCTATAATGTTTGTCGAAATGCTTACTTTACATAACTGGTTTCTCTTTTTGAAAAAAATAGAGAAAAATAAGTTTTCTCCTTCTAGAAATATTTAACAACTACATACCTTTGTCTTTATGTATTTTCAGTCTGTTTTCAGTTTGGGGAGTAACTCCACAGATAATAGAATGTTTGTTAACCACATAGTATTTTTCACCTAGCAGCATTGCCTTGAAATGCGTTAAACCGATTTCATCAATCTGTAACTTGTTGTTGTTAGGTGCCATCGAGTCCGTATCTGACTCATAGCGACCCTCATAGGGTTTTCAATGGCTGAGTGCTTCGGGATTGCCTTGGGAGTGGATTGCCAGGCCCTTCTCCCATTTTTGGGGTGCTGGGAATTGAACTCAGGGTCTCAGAGACTGCAGCGCAGCGCTCTACCCACTGAGCTAAATCCCAGCCCCGATCTGTAATTTAGGGATACTTAATATCAAAATGTAGCATTGTAGAAGTTGAATCGCCTGCAACTGTAGCCCTGTGGCATCCAATCCCGTCAGATCTCGGAAGCTAAGTAGGGTCGGGCCTGGTTAGTGCCTGGATGGGAGACTGCCTGGGAACACCAGAAGCTGTAGGCTTGGGAGAAGGAACTGGCAACCCCCTCCCAAAAATCAATCTGCCATTGAAAACCCTATGAACAGCAGAGAAGCACTGACAATAGTGTTTCCCCTATTGTACAGAGGGTCGCTATGAGTCGTATACCGACTTGACAGCACCTAACAACAACAAGAAGATGAATCATTAATTTGTCCTCTATATAATTATTCCCTGTTGTTGTTGTTAGCTGCCCTCAGGTTGGGTCTGACTCATAGCAACCCTATGTACAACAGAAAGAAAAACTCCCTAACATTGTGCCATGCCCGGCACTATTGTCAGTGCTTCTCTGCTATTCATGGAGTTTTCTATGGCAGATTGTTTCTAGAGTGGATAGCCAAGTCCTTCTCCCTAGTCCACAGTACCTGGTATTCTCAGGTGGTCTCCCATCCAACTACTAACCAGACCTGACCCTGCTTAGCTTCCTAGATCTAAGGAGATCGGGCATCAGGGTAGTATGGCTATAGACAAAAATTATTTCCTAATTAAATGAAATAGTCTTTAGATTCCCCCCCAATGGCTTTATTCATCATGTTTTGAAAAATAATCACCTCCCCCCCGACCCCCCCTCGCGAATTTGTATTCAACACTCCTTGTTCTGGAAAAGTACTCATTCAAACTTTTCTATTAAAAAAAAAATCTCTATTTTTAAAAAATTCTGGAGCCAAGAGCAGTAATGCACACCTTTAATCCCAACGATTTGGAGGATGGAGGCAGGAGAATGGCAATTTTGAGACCAGAGGCTTGCCTGTGTAATTTAGTGAGACCCTATCTCAAAATTAAAAAAAATTAAAAGGGGTTAGGGGTGCAACTCAGTAGTAGAGTGCTTTCAAAATATTCATGAGGCCCTGGGTTCATGCTGTACTGCTGTACTGCAAAATAAATAAAATAAAATAAAATAAAATTCCTGAAATGATTCTACCTAAAATGGTAACAGTTTAGGACTTGAGGACTTAAGGACTTCTCTGGCCTCGCTGGTGGTCTGTGGCTCCGTGCCTGCATGCAGGTGTATATAGGCATATATAGACTTTGTGCACTGACAGGGCAGCAGGACAAAATAAAGATTTGTCTTACAAATAACCATCAGTCTTGCTGGGCATTCACAGTGAAAGTTAGACATGCTTATGTCATAAAAAAATAAATAAATAAAAATAAGTAAAAAAGATTTTCTTTAGGGCTGTAGTAAATTCACTGACTGTGGTTGCTGGGTACTGACCAAGACATGCTCGTGCTTGCAGCTGACGAGTTGATGGACAGAGTCTCCGCCCTGGGAGGCTCTTCAGTGTCCAGTCCGGTGGGTCGTCACTGTATCCACTCATCAGTTTCCGTTCTTTCTTCTCTTTTCAGTTCTCCATAAATTTGAGGGAATTAGTTCCTAAACTTTAGTATACTCATCTAATGACTTCATCTCCAAGAACACAAACTTGTTTTTCATCTCCAAAGCTGTTCCTGTGATTAGTGCAGGTATGCTGCCCTCACCACAGAACCGCTATTCAAACAAATTAATATCCTCCTTTAAAAACAGACATTAGTGACTCATTAAAATGAGGCCTGCAATAATCAGAAATATAAATATAGGATTCTCTGAAACAGCTCTAGGGTAGCAAAGAAAAGCACAAAACCAAAAATAACTTCCCAAATTAAAATAGATTAAATGTTCTTGTTCTGCTACAAAGTCTATGAAGGGAAAATTAAGAGATTTAATAGGTGGCATTTTATCTGAGATCCATAAAAACCTTTCTTCTCAAATGGTTTCAAAGAATACTCTGCATTGCTTTGCTTTATCTGCTTTCTGTGTCCCCTCTGAGAGAAGCAGCATATCCCCCACCTTCATCTCCATGTCTTATGTAGCCAGACTGAGATTCAGACAGGATTGCCTGTTCTGAGCTCCAGAGGAGACAGTTTCTCTGAGAAGACATTTTGAGCTAGGGGGAAAGGGTGGTAAATCTCCCTGCAATGCTGAAAGAAAGAGATGCAGTTTTCTCTCAATTCCTCCTGGGCTTTCTTGTCATAATGAAAGAAAGACAGAGGGAGACAAGGAGTTGGTGGAGAAGAATGTAAGGAAGGAAGGAGAGAAGGAAGGAAGGAAGGGAGGGAGGGAGGGAGGAGAGGGGAGGGGAGGGGAAGGAAAGGGAAAGGAAGGGAAGAGAAGCAAAGGCAAATAAAGAGAAAGGAAAGGGAAAAGGAAAAGGAAAAGAAAAAAAAATAAGAAAAAAAGCAGAAAAGAAAACATTACAGATACCGGATGAATAATTCTGCTCTTTCCACATTGTGTTGGGGAATCTTCTGCATTACTCTGGCTTCAATCATTGCTACTACCATATGATCACACTTCCAGCTTTTCAAGAACCATAAAAAGTCTTAGATCTTACCCTGCTTAAAAGCTAACAAATTAGACTGCTAGTTTCATGGATACTGCCAGAAGATGCAAGGCATCTGGGTCTGAGACCAAGAACTTTATTACTTATAACACAGCAAAATGAGTTAGCTTCACATTCATGCCAGTTCCTCTTTTCCAGCCAAGTCTTGAGGGACATCATGGAGAGGCCCATGTTGATGCTGACATTTTGATGGGTTTACACCACAACTGAGAAAACCTGAACTTAGGAAACCCCAAAATTTTACAACAGATAGTTACTAATCTTGTTCAATCTGCAATCCAGTTAAAGTCATAATCCTCCTCTCACAACATACATAATTTATAATCTCAACCATTTTTAAGCATAGAATTCTGTGGAATAAAATGCATGCATAATGTCGAGCATCAAGCACCACCATAGATCTCAATAACTATTCATCTTGTAAAACAAAACTAAATAATAATTTATCAATTAAACAACAACTTTCCATTCTCCTCTCCCTCCACCACCATTTTATTTCCTGTCTTTAAGATTTTGACTGTTTTAAATACCTCATGTATGGGGTTAGTGTGTAGTTCCATGGTGGACTATTTGCTTAAAATATTTCACATAAATGGAATTGCACAATATTTATGTTTCTGTAAGTGGCTTAATTCATTTAGTATAATATTCTCTTCAAGTTTCAGCCATGCTATAGTATCAGAATATCCTTCCTTATAAGGCTAAATAATATTTCTGTATATACCACAATTTGCTTAACCATTCATCTGTGTAAAGGCACTTTTGTTTCCAAATTTCAGCTACTATGAACAATGTTGCTGTGAACATGGATCTACAAATCTCTTTGAACTGGGTGCAGTGGTGCACGCCTGTAACCCCAGTGATTTAGGAGACAGAGGTAGAAGGATAGTGAGTTTAAGGCCAGAGGCAGCCTACATAATTTAGTGAGACCCTTTCTAAAAAAATGTTCTTTTTTTTTTTTTTAAAGGGGGCTGGGTTTTAGCTCAGAAGGCCCTGAATTCAACTTTCAAGTACTGAAAAAAAAATCTATCTATCTTTCTGTCTATCTATTGTTGAAAACTTATTTCCAATTCTCTTAGATGTATCCCAATAAGTGAAATTACTAGATCATATGGTAATTCTATTTATAAACTTTTGAGAAACCATCATACTGTTTTCCATAGTGGCTGCATTATTTTGCATTCCCACCAGCAGTGTACAAGGAAGGGGTGTAATTTCTTCAGGATCTCATCCACACTTTTTATTTTCTGTTTTATTGACAGTAGATATCCTAAGGGGTATGAAGTCACATATCATTGTAGATTTGTTTGGCATTTCTTTAACGATTAGATGTTGAGCATCTTTTCACATGCGTACCAGAAAATTGAATATCTTCTTTTAAGAAACATCTAGTCACTGGGTGTGGTGGTTCATTCCTCTAATCCTAGTGACTCAGAAGGCAGAGGCAGGAGGATGGCAAGTTCAAGGCCAGAGGTAGGCTGCATAACTTGGTGATACTTTGTCTTAAAATTTAAAAAAAAAAAAATAAATGGACAGGGGGTGCAACATAAGGGTAGAACACTTGGAAAGTATATGTGAAGCCCTGGATTCAACTCCCAAGTACCACAAAAATAAAATTAAATAAATAAATAAAGTCTAGTCAAGTCCTCTACTCATTTCAGATCAAGTCATCATTATTATTGCTGTTGTTGTGTTTTAGGAACTCTTTAAATATTATTTGCCTGCAGCTGTAGCTCTGTGGTATCCAATCCTGTCAGGTCTCGGAAGGTAAGCAGGGTCAGGCCTGGCTAGTACTTGGATGGGAGAATTCCTGGGAAAACCAGGGGCTGTAGGCTTGGGAGATGGACCTGGCAACCCACTCCCAAAAATTAATCAGCCATTGAAAACCCAATGAACAGCAGAGAAGCACTGACAATAGTGTTTCACCTGTTGTACACAGGGTCGCTATGAGTTGGCTACCGACTCAATGGCACCTAACAACAATGATAACAAATATTATTTACATGTATTTTTGCATTCGATGAGGATTTTTCTCTATTGAATATTATCTTTGCACAATTTTCAAAATTTTTCTACGAAGTCCAAGTTGTCTATATTTTTCGTTGTTGCTTATGCCTTTGGTGTCACATTCAAGAAATCATTGTCAAATCTAATGTTGGGAACCTTTTGCCTTTTGTTTTATTCTAACAGTTGTATAGTTTTAGATCATAACTTTAGGTTTTTGAATACTTTAATTATTGTATATGGTTTTGGGTAAGGGACCAGTGTCATTCTTTTGCATGTTTATACCCAGTTTTCCCAGGCCATTTGTTGACCATCCTTTCTCTGTTGAATGTTCTTGGCACCTTCATCAAAATCATTTTACTATATACTTAAGGGTATATTTTTGGGCTTTTAATCAATTCTATTGGTTTCTATGTCTTCTTTACGATGGCATCATACTGTTTTGATTGCTGTAACTTTGTAGTAAGTTTGAAAGTAGGAAGTATGAGTTCTCCAGCTTTCCTTTTCAAAATTGTTTTGGTTATTCAGGAAACTTTGTGACTCCATTGAATTTCAGGATGAACTTTCCTATTCTACAGAAAAAAATGATCCCTGGGATTTTGATAAGGATTATAGTAAATTTTAGTTCACATTAGGTAATATTGACATTTTAACCCTATTAAATCTTCTAATCCATGAACATGGAATGACTTTGTGTTTCTGTCTTCTTTAATTTATTTCACACTTGATCTTAGTCAAAAGGCCAAGAAGCAAAATTTAATTTGTTTCAACCATGCTAGGTTTCATTGTACAGATCTTTTGCATCTTTGGTTATGTTAATTTCCAAATAGTTTATTTTGATGCTATTATAAGTAGGATTGCTTTCTTAATTTTCTTTTCAGATTGTTAATAGTGTACAAAATGTGACTGATTTTTGTTTGTTGACTTTGTATTCTGCTACTTTGAGGCATTCATATATTAGTTCTATTATTTGTGTGTGTGTGTGTGTGTGATATTTAGGGTTTTCTATATCTAATATAACATCATCTGTGGGCTGAATTAATTTTACTTTTACTTTTTAATTTGGATGCCCTTTATTTTTATTTCTTTCCTAATTGTACTTTCCAGATATGGGAGAAAAGGTGGCAATTTTTTCCTGTTCCTCACGTTAGCAGAAAATCTTTTAGCCTTTTACTATTGAGTATTGTGAGTTTTTCATATGTGGCTTTTATTATGTTAAGGTATTTTTTCTATTGGTAGTAGCTGAGAGTTTTTATCAAAAGTATTAATTTTTTTCAAATATTTTTTCTACATCAATTGAGGTGATTGTGGGTTTTTTCTTTATTATGTTAAAGTGATGTATTGATAGATATTTTATATGTTGGACCACCTCTGTATTTCAAGAATAAATTTATTTGGGCTGGTGCATAATCATTTTAATATGATTTTAATATGCTGTTGAATTAAGTTTGCTAGTATTTTGTTGATATTCTTGCACCAATGTCTATAAATAATATTTGTCTGTGGTTTTCTTATAGTGTCTTTGACATAGTTATTAGTGCAATGCTGATTTCATAGAATGAATTAGAAAGTGTCCGTTTCTATTCAATATTTTGAGAAAGTTTTAGAGAAATTTGTATTTTTTTAGTGTTTGGTAGAATTCACCAGTAAATTCACCAGGTCTAGGACTTTTTCCTATTGTCAAGATTTTTGGGTTTTGTTTTGTTTTGTAGTTCTGAGTGGCTGAATGCAGGACCTTGTGCAGACTTTGAAAGTACTCTACCACTGAGCTGTACTGCCAGATCCTACTTTTTTATTGTTTATCTTGAGACAGAGTCTCACTATGTTACACATGCTACTTTTGGCCTTGAACTTGCGATCCTCTCGCCTCCACCTCCAGGTTGCTGGGATTACAGGCATGACCCACCATGCTTGGCAGTTAAGAGACTTTTGATCTGTGATTCCATACCTTTACTAGTTATAGATCTATTAATATTTTGTGTGTCTTTGTGATTTATTCTTAGAAGATTTTCTGTTCCTAGAAATCTAGGTTATACAATTTGTTAGTATATAATTTTTCATAGTACTTTTCTATAATTATTTTCTTTCTGTAAAACAAATAATGTCCTTACTTTCATTTTTGACTTTAGTGCTCCCTTTTTTTCTTAGTCCATCTTGTTAAAACTTCATCAGTTTTGTTGATCTTTACAAAGAACCAGCTGTTGGTTCTATTTTCTTTCTCTTGTATCTTCTCTTCTTTATTCCTTTTTCTCTGTTCCAATCTTTATTTATTTTCTTCCTTACAGTAGCTTTGGGTTTTGGTTGTTTTCTTCTCGTAATTCCTTTAGATATAAAGTTAGGTTATTAATTTGAATTCTTTCTGGTTTTTTAATGCATGTATATATACTATAAATTTTTCCATGAGTACTGTGTCTTTTAATCTTTTGTAGGTGATGTTTTTATTTTCATTCATTTCTAAGTATTTTCTAATTTCCCCTCTGATCTCTTCTTTAGTCCATTTGTTATCTAAGAGTGTGTTTAATTCTAGAAAGTTATGAATTTCTCAGTTTTGTTTCTGTGGCAAGGCCAGCAATTAGTGATCAGAGATAAATCCCCAATATTTGTTGGTCAAGGCTCTTTTTCTCTACCTGGACTTCCACAATCTGTGCACAGTCTCCTCTGGGAACACATCCACTACTGCCTGCCACAGGGCTAAAGTTAGAGGATGGACCTTATTACTCTAATAAGAGCTTAAATTGGGCATAATTAACTTCATTCACTGTCTAATCCTTCCCATGGAAGTTGCAAGCTTTCAATAGACTCCCAAATTTCAAAATGCTTAGGTCAGATAGATTCTTCCAGTATAACTTTTGTCAAGATGGACAGAGAGATTCCTGTCCATTCCCATTTCAACAATTTCTCAGATTTCCCACAAGCTGTCAATACCTCTGCCTGCAAGTTGCATAGAAATATGACAGATACATAAGGAATTGTCTACCAACATAACCTAGCCTTTTTCTCTGAATTCCAGACCTACATATTTAACTTTCTACTGGACAGCACATTACGGAAACACCATGGTATCACAAAGGCATTTCAAATCAAAATTGTTAAGAGGGACCTCAGAAGATTTCTCTTTAACTCTAGGTCCCCTTTGACTTTCTTAGTGCATATTCATTCAATTCATGGTATTGGTCTATTTAGTGCTGCTATAACAAAACATCTAAGAATGAGTAATTCATGAAAATTATAAATTTATTTCCAACGGTTTAGGAGGTTGGGAAGATTAAGAATAATACACTGGCAAGTTCAATGTCTGGTGAGAGCTGTTGTCTGGTTGCAACGTGGCATCTCAATGTTGCATCCTCTTCAGAGAAGAGGAAAACTGTTTTCTCACATGGCAGAAAGTGAAAGGACAAAACAGCCAAATGTTGTGTGAAGTTCTTCATAAAGGTGTTAATCCCATTCACAAGGAGAAAAGCCCTAATGATCATATCACCTCATGAAGGCCCTATCTCTGAATACCATTATATTGGCCATTATGTTCAACACCTGAATTTTGGAGAGGACATTCTCAGCCCATTGTACCTACCCTGAGACCTGGGCATCATCCTAGATATATGCTCTTTCTCATTCCATTCTCCAATATCATTTCTAGCTAATTACCACCAAGCTCCCTCAATTCAATATCATTTATATCTTTTATACTTTCCCAAAACAAAAATCCTTACAACTGGGTCAGTATGCAACTTCACAATAAGTAGAGAAAAGATTGAGGTTGTCCATGATCTTACTTTACTTGGTTCTACAACCAACACTCATGGAAGGAACAGTCAAGAAATCAAAAGACACATTGCTTTGGAGAAAGCTGTGGCAAAAGATCTTTTTAGATTATTGAAAAGTAAAAATGTCACATTTAAGATGAAGGTGTGCCTGCCTCATGCCATGGTATTTTCAGTTGTATCATGTTTGTGAAAGGTGGACGTTGAACAAGGGAGATAGGAGAAGAATTGGTGCTTTTGAATTATGGTGCCAGACATAATTATTGAATATACCATGGAGTGCCAAAAGAACCAACAAACCTGTCCTAGAACAAGTGCAACCAGAAAGGTCCTTGGAAGCAAAGATGGCTAGATTGTGTCTTATGTATTATGGACATGTGGTCAGGAGGACCCAATCCCTGAGAAAAACGTCATGTTTGGGAGAATGGAAGGTCAAAAAAAGAGGAAAAACCCTCCACCAGATGGATTGACACAGTGTCTACAACAATGGGCTTAAACATAAATAAGATTGTGTGCCTGGCACAGAATTGGGGAGTGTTTTGTTCCCCTGTACATAGGGTCGCTATGAGTCAGACTCAACTTCAGGGCATCTAACAACAACAACAATATACTTTCCCACTCTCCTTCATATTCATGATGCTGTCTGAATTCTTAACATCTCTCTCCTGGGCAATAAAATCCTAATGATATGGATCACTCCATGCCATTCTTCACTCTTTCACTAGAGAGTCCTCAATATTGTTGTTTATAAAATGAATTTAAACCAGTATGTCATACAGTGTAATTCACCTTCTAGCTCCTACCTTATTCCCTCTCTAGCCTTTTCTCTCCTCTAATTACATTTATTTATTTAACTGTTAGCCATTTCCTAATAGAACATATAAACTTCTCAATTCCAGGGACTCCTTTACTTGATGTTGATTCTGTACCAAATTGTACAGAGGTATGCTTTATATTTCTTATGTGCATGTTTGCTTACATATATAGACTAAATTTTAGTTCAACTGTCTTTTTAAAGTTAAAATCAAGAGAAGAGACTATTTCTTTTCAACATCTCCCATTGCCAAAGGAGGCATTCTATAAATATATTTACAAGGCAACTAACTATTTTATGAGAAAATTAACTATCTGTGTGAGTTTGGGGATTATTGTTTGATTCAGAGTGGGGTTTCTCAACATTAGTATTATCAACATATCCTTACCTAAATAATTCTTTGCTGTGAAAGGCTATCTTTGTGTGTAATAGGATATTTGACAGCATCTCTGATTTTCTACACACTAATCTCAGTTGTATTTCCCAAACCAGTTTTTACAACCAAAATTCTCTCCAGATATTGCAAAATGTCCTACAGAGGTTGTAGGAGAGTAAAACACACCGACTTTGAGAATCACTTGTTTAAAGCCACTGTCTAGCACTTTTTACCTCTCAAAAAAGTATTCAGAATGAAAGCTATATACAAATGTCTCTGATATTTAAAAGATTACTAGAAAAATATATTCCAAATAGAAAATAGAACACAGTAGGAAAAATAGGCTAAAGTGATTCACAGAATATTCATATTGTTGTATGGATATTTGCGCTGTAGAACAAAGCCAGTAAGGATATGATGATCAAAAAAAAAAAAAAAATCCAGTGGCAAACCACATGGACCATATTAACCTTGACTGTTATTCTTAAGCACAGAGAAGAGATTTATCTCACTTCCTCTTTTACAAAATAATCTAGATATATAGACAGGGATTTTTATTTTTATTGTTTATAAGACTTTTTCTCAGCTATTAAAATTCTTGTGGCATTTTTATTTCCATAGTCCAAGGTTTATTTATTATAATGCTAATAAATTTTTATGTGTTTGGTTGATCTCTTCCACTAAGAGAATTCCAGAATGATTTTAATATTTTAAGTTTGTGAAGGAGTTGTCATCGTATTGCCTAATTTTTCTTAGTATTTTGAATAAAAGTCTTTGAAATTGCTGAGGTGTGCCTAGAAAAGAACTTGAGTTTTGTGCAATAATAGCTTTTCATTTGGATTATGAATCGTAACATTCACTTAAGAGTATCAACTCTTATAATTCTAAATATGCTACTATGAGTCATTTGGAATTTTAAAAGCATTCATAAATGAATGTACACCTGTGTAGTGCCAATTAGTTGGATATATAATACATATTTTAAAAGTAAAACAATATCAAAATGCCTATATGCTTTGGTTAAATGGGATAATTATGTGAATTTTGAGTCATTCAAATATATTCTTCATCATATTGACTTTCAGAAATGTTATTTTTGCATTTTATGACCAGTAGCAAATAGCAGTTTACAACTAGCCCATGTCAGGAACAGTAGCAACATTTCCCAATAAAAAATGGATGCTATTTTACTATGTTCATAACAAGTGAAAACCTAAAAGCTGTTGCCATTTGATTTTCATGAATCATTATTTATTAAGGACATTAAAGCAAAAAAAAACCTATATACAAATGAACGAGAAGCTTTTTATTATGCATTGTATTTGGAAAAATTAAGTTAGATCATACAATTTGAAAATTAATTGAATAGACACTATTTTTTGAGTTCCTTATACTTCAGATTTTATAATGGAAGAATTATCAAATACTCTTTCTAAAATCAAAATTTTCCATCTACCTCCCATCCTAAGTCCAAGTGTGTGGGAACTATTCTACTTCTCCTTGCCCAAATATTTGTGGGCCTTTTTAAGGCATTCACAAGCTAAACTTCTGTTCCAGGTATAACCATGGAAATGTCCATCAAGAATATCAGCATTAACGATACACAAGCAGCCATCTCCCCTGATGTCACACCTGGACCTAGCATGCTAGTAAAAAGGGAAACATAATTCTTTCACCAGTCCAGACAATATCCATAACTCCTTATGTTCAAAGCCTGACCACTCCATCACCTTCTCAGATAATCCATTTTCATTTTCTCCTTTTCGTGAACAGTCTCATGTCCTCTTCTAACAAATGTTTGAGGTAGTGTCAGACATATCTTTTAACTTGCTATTAATAGTCATTGGAACAAGAGAAGCAAAAACCAAAAGCTTTAGTTCCCCTCCCATTATTCCTATTTCTCAAAATAGTGAGAATAAATTGATAATTTTAATTGGGTTCAAAATTATATATTGCTTTTCCCCGTATTTCTCTGCTCTTCACAACACTCCTGCAACACATGTTGCTGTCTTGCAGATGCAGAACGATGCCGGAAAAGTCTAGGTATCTTGCTCAAGGTCAAAAAACTAAAATAAGATGCAGATCTGTTCTGTGAAACTCTGTAAATGTCTCAGACGGGATGGATGAGTCAAAGAATGACAATGTAGTATTGCTGAATTTAGTCTTGTGTGACTACTGACCACTAGTTTAAATATTTGGTGTCTATGATCGGCAGAATGATTATACCACAGACACCTGCATTCTAATCCCTTCACCCTGTGAATATGTTGGGTTACATGGAAAAAGGGAATTTAGATTGCAGATAGAATTAAATCTGTTAATCAGCTCTCCTTGAGATAGAAAGATTATATTAAATCATGTAGACAGGCCCAATATAATCATAAGAGTCCTTATGTGTGGCAGAAGGAGGCAGAAGAGTTCAGAGTGGTGTGATCTGAGGATTCACGTGGCCATTGCTTGCTATAAAGATGGGAAGAGGGGGCATAAACTATGGAGTGCAGGTCTCTTTTGGAAAGCAGAAAGAACAACAGCTAGAAAAGAATATAGCCTTGATGACATCTTGATTTTGGCCTAGTGAGACTCATTCTGTACTTTGGAAATTTTAGAAATATGATAATTCATTCTAATTGGTTTTAACCACTTAATCTCTAACAACTTGTTATAGCTGCCATAGGATAGTAATGCAGTATCTGTATCTCTTCCAATGGTGGTATTGAGGAGATGGAAAGTTTGTAACCTAATGTTAACTTGCTTGCTTACTTCCCCCCCCCGCCCCCCCGCTTTGGTACTTGGAAGTTGAACCCAGGACCTTGCACATACTTTTCATGTGCTCTACCACTGAACTACCCCCCCATTTTTTTTTTAAATTTTGTATCAGAGTCTCACTAATTACTCAGGTTGCTTCCAGCCTCAAACTTGTGATCCTCCTGCCTCCTCCCCAAGTCACTGGGATTACAGTTATGATCCCCCTAACATTAACTCTTTAAGTGAGAATAATGGAAAATAGAGACCATTTCCATTCAGTAATATATATTTGCTTTGATTAAAGACAATATCAGATATAATAAGAGCAAAGCATATTCTGATTCCTCCATGTACCTCTCAAGACATCTTATCCCCAAATTCTCACATTCTCCAAGATCTCTATGGCTCTCCAGGGGAAAAATAGGTATACCTCTGTCATGGATTTCTCTGCCATCATGTATATGCTCCCAAGTGTGTGCTGCACATTCATAATACACAGTGTGATAAAATTGTCTGTAAATTTCTACCTCCCCAATGTAAGCAATTGAAGTTTAATGACTTTCTTTTGTTTTTAATTTCATACTCAGAGTAATGATTGTAAATTCCACAGTCGTTGGCCACAATAGAAGTTTAGTTATACTTAACTGAATTCATTGTCATATATCATAAAGGCAAAACTCAAGTATTTTTAAAGAAATCAACCTAACAACAATAACAAAAATAACTGAGGTTTGGGCGGGATTCTTTCATTTTATTTTTCTTGTTTGTTTTGTTTTGTTTTGAGGTCAAATCAATACCAATTCCTCTTCAGATTTAATAATGAAATGTTCAATGGACACAAACTACTTGGTATTTGTTCAAAATCGTGAAAGAGATCATGGATTCCATGGAAAGGTTAAATGAATCTTAACAGAAAGTCCAATGACAAATGAATGGAACCAGGAATTTCCCCAATACTTATCACATAGATAAAACTTCTACTAAACAGATATCTGGTTGAGTTGCTTTAGAATCTCTACTGAAGTGGTATGCCTACTTCCTTAAATTGAAGAACTCAGAAATGTTTGACTACATCTCATTCAGAAATGATTTATACTTATTTTTATTGTTTGTATGCATTTTATTCAGGGATTGTTTACACTCTAATTTAAACACAATTAGATTCAACGAACAGAAAGGTCAAATGTATGTTTTTCAACAATAGTTAGTTTAAATGATAAATATAGAAATTATACAGCAAACAAAACAACTAAGCAAGCACATCTATAAATTTCACACAGCTCAACTGGTTCACTTCCCCTGCATTTGCCTCAGTAGATGTTACAGATAGATCGTTCTGTGCCCCTTGGTTTCTGCCAAATCGTTGCAGCCAATAGTCACAGTAAATCAATGCATATTCTTCCTCTCAGTCCCTTAGGTGCTATTGAATTGTAATAAATGCAACTTTCCACTTCAGTGAGCTGGGCTGTGATCCAGGAGAAAGGAAAATCTTGAATTTAGAGTCTGGCTTATCCACTGCTCAGCAAGACATTCCAAAATTTAAAGAAGATGACACTAACCAATGTATATGAATAAGGATATGAGCTTTTTTTAATTGAGTATGAGATACCATATTTGACTTGCATAAAAATTATTTCTTGTCTTATTAGGTTTCAGATTGTTGTGCCATTACTTATGAACACAGGCATATTGTATTCATGCATTATGTATCTTTAGATAGTATTTCCTATTGTTAGTATTGTTATTTTGAAAAGTTAGTTCTAGTTTTAATAATGTTTTGAATGATAGTAATCAAGACAGAAAATATGGTATGCTTTCTGGTAGTCCAATTATTAGTTGTATCCCCATGAGGAAATAGAGCCTAACACTTTCATGTGCACATGAGCAAGGATATTTCGTGAGTGGACATAATATTTTCTTTCTTGAAGGTTTTTTTGTTTTAACACTAACAATTTGATTACAGAACTTTAGATCAGTTGAGTCTTTTGTTTTCTTTCATTTAAAAAATAATTTTGAACCTGTGAAATATTTTATAATATAATTTTTATTAATTATTGTCTCAAAATTAGTTCATATTCACAAAGATAATTAAATGATAAGTGTTTTATCTTAAAGCTTTCAAATTTTTCCTATAAAAGACCATAGCTCTTTCTGTTGAAGAAGTAATACAACAGGTCTAGAATTTAATTAAGTTTTAAAAGACGGCTGATAGGTGTGTGCAGGTACATATGTGTCTGTGGGTGGGTGTGCATGTGAGGGGGCTGAGGTGAGACTGGATGTCAGTGTACATAAGCAAACCTTGTTTCATTTCCAATTTGAAATCATCTCACTAAGATTTATTTTAGAAGGAAAGGATAAAAAAAGAGAAAAACCTGTTTCTTAATTTTCTCACATATGTAAAGTGTGATTGCCTTTGATCCTCAGCAGGTAGTAAGGACAGAGTTAAGATATCCTGAAGAGAAAGGACTGTGTTATACTCTTATTTCCTTTCCCTAGAATCTCTTGCTTAACTCTTTGTATATGCATTGGTGCTATGCTAGTACTGATAATACTGCTGTGGACCATATTTTCAGAGATGACAGTCACAGAATCTCCTGACTCTCAAACTCTTTATACAACACAACGTGGCTACTGTTCCCTCAAGAGGCAGAGCTTAATCCCATCCCCTTCATCAGGTTAGCTGTAGGACCTACCTATATCCAACTGAATCGACCAGAAATGAAAATGCATAATTTTTGAGGCCAGATCAAAAAAGAACATGAGTCTTCTGCCTGATTCTCTTGAAACTCTTCCCCAAGGGTTCTAGACAATATTTAAGGAGTTTGAGCCTACTTATATGTAGACACTCTGGTAAACTGTTCAGCTGAGATCAGTCTTGTGAGAATGATAAAATATTACATGTAAATGAACCTGTCTTCAGCCTTCCAGCAGATCTCAGTTAATATTGCAAGGAAATTATCCAGATAAGCCTTGCTTGGATTTCTAACTTAAAAAAGTGTGACATAAATACAAAATGGTTGTTAATACAAGCCACTAGATTTTAGGATAGATTTTTTTTTAATGAAGCAATAGGTAACCATAAAACATAGTATTAATAATAGCTAGCATACAGTGGGCCTTTCTTATGTCTTAGGCACTTATTCAATTCTAAGGTAAGTATTGACATCTTGATTTTCTAGAAGGGCCAAAATAAACTGACTTAAGTGTACAGAGCTTGAAAGAGATGAGGCCAGGATTTAAATGCAAGGTGTGCATTTAAACTGCAGTGTCCTACAAAGCACTGTCTTCAAGGAGCTCACAGTCCTGTAGAGAAATAGACCCACAAAGAAAGGTGAAAATTATCACATTTTAATGTGGCAATATGAGCTTATAAAAGATGCCAAAAGACTTTAAAAGTAAAGGAATATAACTCTTCTTTTTCTGGACTGGAAAAGAGGTGGAGGAGAGGGAAAAAAGTCTCAGAAAGGTTTTGAAGAAGTAGAATATGATCAAATGACTATCAGATGCTTCAGAGAGAGAAGACCACCAGCTCTTTCCTTCTTTTTCTATCTCTTCACCATTTTTCTTTTCTTTTCTAAATAGGACTTGTTGTTGTTGTTAGGTACCATGGAGTCGGTATCCGACTCATAGCGACCCTCTGTTCAACAGGGGAAACACTATTGTCAGTGCTTCTCTGCTGTTCATAGGGTTTTCAATGGCAGATTGATTTTTGGGAGGGGGTTGCCAGGTCCTTCTCCCAAGCCTACAGCTTCTGTGTTCCCAGGCGGTCTCCCATCCAGGTACTAACCAAGCCCGGCCCTGCTTAGCTTCCGAGATCTGACGGGATCAGATGCCACAGGGCTACCTCTGCAGGCTAAATAGGACTTAAATATGGCTAAAACAAAAAAAGCAAAATGGAACAAAAAGTTGACAAGGAAATTAGAGAAAGTTTAGAATGGACCACTTTATTCCATGCTAAAGCTTTTATAATTTTTTCCATTGTTGTTGTTGTTAGGTGCCATTGAGTCAGTGTCCAAATCATAGCAACCCTATGTACAGCAGGTGAAACACTATTGTCATGCTTCTCTGCTATTTATAGAGTTTTCAATGGCAGATTGTTTTTTGGGAGGGGAGTGGGTTGCCAGGTCCTTCTCCCAACCCTACAGCACCTGGTGTTCCCAAGAGGTCTCCCATCCAAGTACTAACCAGGCCTGACCCTGCTTAGCTTCTGAGATCTAGCAGGATGGATGCCACAGTGGTATGGCTCCAGGCAATTTTTTCAATAGCTTAAAAGAAATCACTGGAAAAAATTTTGATTAGGGAAGTAGTAAAAGAAAGGTTACTTATTTACAATATAATTCTAGTTGCAGTGTGGTAGATGAATTGGACTGAATTTAGAAATAGGTATACAGATGCATATTTTACATGCATAAGAAATAATAAACAGATTAATTTAAATTGGAGTTTCATTTCTCATTCCCTTTCTCTACTGCCATAGAACAGTTTACCCTGTTCACAGCAAAACAATGCAGAATATACAAAACAGTACATGTAGTAGTAATGGTGACTAACATTTATAACACTTATTTTAACACAACAAACTACATTATGATCCTCCTTTTATAGAAGGTAACCCTGAGATAGAGTTCATCAAAGATTATATAGTTATTTGATAACAGTGCTGGAATTCAAGCCACAGTACTCCAGTTTGAATCAATAGCACAAGTTCTGAGACAGAACTCACTGGCAGTAGTTCCTGAGGCAGATATCTTCAAACCAGTTTAATAAAGGTTAATATAGAGACATGAATTGAGTGTGAGCAGTATGAAGGGAAGGGAATGAGGTCAAAATGAAAGTTCGACAAAGGATGAATTGCAAAGGATGTCTTCCTTTAAGTATTCATTCATTCATTTACTAATTGTTTTTCTTAGTACTGTGGTGTTACAACCAAGATTTGTATAGGCTAGGCAAGTACTCTGAGCCGCACCCCAGGCCTCCAACTTTTTTCATTTTGAGACACGGTCTTTTTAAATTGTCCAAGCTGCCTCTGGCCTCAGATTCACATCCTGCTTCTTCACCTCCCAAATGGCTGATATTACAGGTGTGTGTCACCGCACTCAGTTTCACCAAACATTTTTGAACATCTAAGGTATGGTTTAGCTCAGTTGGTAGAGTGCTGCTCTGTGTGCTCTGGGGCCCTGGGTTCCACCTTTAGCACCACAAAAATGAGAGAAGGACCTGAGAGCCCACTCCTGAAACAATCTGAAAAAGCAATCAGACATTAAAAACCCTATGAGTAGCAAAGAAGCACTAAAATAGTCCTGGGCATGGCCCATTGTTAAGGAATGTTTCATTTTGTTGTACATAGGGTTGCTGTGAATCAGACCTGACTTCAGGGCACCGAACAACAACAACAACAACACAGCTAGTCTATAGCCATACCACCCTGACATCCCATCTTACCAGATTTCAGAAGCTAAGCAGTGTCAGGCCTGGTTAGTCCTTGGATGGGAGAGTACTTGGGAACACCAGGTTCTGTAGGCTTGGGAGAAAGACCTGGTAGCTCACTCCCTAAACAATCAGCCATCTAAAACCCTATGAATAGCAGAGGAGCACTGACAATGATGCTGGGCGTGGCACAGTATCAGGTGGTGTTTTATTCTGCATCAAGCTTGAGTCTATGCACCTAACAGCAACAAAAAAATATCACTCACCATAACAGAAGAAATGAGTATGGTTTTTCCTATTTGAAGCAGGAATTGTACCAGGTAGAGTTAATAAAAAAATTACAAGCTTACATAGCATTATGGAAGGAAAAGTATATAGTTCGATATGAACTCAGAAAAATGAATTCTCATGTAATCTGAGACTGTAAAGTTTAAACCAAATGCTAACAAGCAACTAAGAGTTATTAGTGTGGAGTAGGGGGATAAGACAGAGGAGGAATATTCCAGGTACAGGGGAAAGTAATGATGCAGGCAGAGTGATGCAGAGTACAAGGAACTGAAAATGCACGGGGTCAGCTGACAATGCAGAGCCATAAGCAGCAATCGCAGTGTGACAGTCATATCCAATCCCTGAGAAGTTTCATGGTATAGCACAGATCATGGTAGCCAGATGAAGCCATTTTATGTCTGATTTAGAATTTATTAAGTCACTCTGGCTGCTGGGCCAGAGTGGAAGGGGCAAAACAATGATGATATTTGGATAGATCTATTTTGGGAATATAATTGATAAGATTTGGTGAATAATTACATATCAGTATTGAAAAAGGAAAGGGCAGCTTAGAGGACAGTTCATACACTCCTAGATTCCATGACTGACTAGATGGTTGTAACAAACATGGATCACTACAAAAAAAAAAAAAAACCCTGAAAAAAGAGCACTGGGGGAGGAGGAAAGGATATCCAGATCAGATTGAGGGATTGGAGAATTATGAGTGAAGTTTTTAGAGTGAGGTGACTGTGAGCTATTTAATGTAAGAGTCAACATGCAGTTTAATAGATGGAGTTAGGAATGATTCCTTCACTGAAGATGAAGATTTGAAAATCCATGATAAATAAATTTATAGTAAATGAAGTTAATGCAATTGCTTGAGGAAGGAGAGAAGGGGGATAAGAAAAGATCATCTTGACTGAAGAACAGAACATTTCAGAGTAGGATGTGTTATAAGATGAAGTACAGAGAAGAGTTTTTTGGAACGTTAGAAATTAAAACTGAGCAAGACAGAGTTATAGAGGATTTTGAGGTAAAAGAAGTTGTTCACAGGCTATTTACTGACATGAGGAAATGCAGAACAAAGAATGAAAAGTGGTGCATTTAGCCACAAAGGGTAGTTCCAGTGGAATGTTAAGGGTGGGTTGCAGCAGGAAGACTAGACATGTCGTTTGGTGCTGTTGACTTGATGTCTGACTCATAGGGACCTTATGTACAACAGGTGAAACACTATTGTCAGTACTTCTCTGCTATTCATAGGGTTTTCAATAGCTGATTGTTTTTTGGGGAGTGAGCTTCCAGGTCCCTCTTTCAAGCCTACAGCACGTGGTGTTCCCAGGCTGTCTCCCATCCAAGTACTAACCATGCCCGACCCTGCTTAGCTTCCAAAATCTGAAGGGATCAGGCACCACAGTGCTATGTGGCTTTGAAAATTTGGTTGTGAAGGATATAAGATACTAACTGGGATGAGGTAGCCTGCCAAGGAAGGTGTTTTGTTGTTTATTGTTTCTATTGGTTTGTTTTGGTTTTTATTTTATGGTGGAAGTTTCCTAGTAGTGCTTGAATGTCCTAGTGAGGGTCCACCAAATGGAAAAAGGTATATGCTTATATGTCAAATTCTGCTCCTCACACCTAGAGAAAGGATTTATTTCAAAGAATGTGATCAAAGAGAAAAAAGAGATCACAAAGATCAAAATTTGCTTGGAAGGTGAGAACATGACCAGAAAATATATTGCTACAATAATTTTGATAAAGCTTTCCCCCAGAGTCATTTTTTTCTCATAACTTCAAATAAATCTTCAGTCATTTGTACAGCTATTAATTCTTCCCTCTGAGATTTGTGGTTCTGAATGTGGTTAATAGCTCAAATATTTATTTATAGTAAATAGCAATTCAACATTTCGCATGTTAAATGTAGAGAGTGAAAGTATGCTAGTTTTTTTATTTGTTTGTTTGGTTGGTTGGTGGTTGTTTGTTTGGTTGGTTGGATTTTTCTTTTGTGATACTGAGGAATAATTGAACCCGGTGCCTCACACACACTTTGCAAACACTCGACCCCTAAGCCACATCCCCACACCAGTTTTTAGTTTTTATTTTGAGACAGAGTCTTGCTAAATTATGCAGACTACTGCTGGCCTTGAACTTGCAATCCTCCTGCCTCCACCTCCTGTGTTACTGGGATTATAGGTGTCTGCCCTGCTGAAAATATGTTTTCATGCTTATATTTACCAAGTGCGTAAACTCATCTCCCAACTGTGAACAAGAATATGTCTTCTAAAAATAATTATAGAGTTTTGAATCCTGAAAGCACTAAACAAACACAATTGTTTGCTCCCTTTATTGAAATCCAGTGCTGGATAGGTCATAGAAGTGAGGTAAAAGTCCTCACTCTGAAAAATTAACAACAAAAAGGAATTCCTAGGGAGATCATTGCAGTCTCCACCCTCACTGTGAAATAGGTAAAAGCAGCTCTAGCCAGCTCCAGGGACAAGAGAGGCAAAATAGAGCAGCATCACACCCCACATGTCATATAAATGATATGACAGGAGGTGCAGGCAGACTGTCTAGCTCTTGGGAACTTCCTCTATGCCTCAGTACCTGAGGGGTCATGGTGGGGTTAATATAGACAGAAGGCAACTTGGCTGTCCATTGCTGGGAGAATGGATAATTAATTATGGTGGACACACACTATGAATTATTATGCAACAAGTAGAAGCAATGCATTATATGTGCACTTATGATCATGGATGGAAGTTCATATACTCCTCAGTTGCAAAAATATAATAAATGGAAAGAACTACAATCTATTGTACAATATTACTTATGTAAAAATTTTAAATATTAAAAATTTAAAATATTTGTGAAAACAATATTTTAGAAGGGTAAGATACTCAAATAGATGTATCTTTTAAAACTTAGAGTATCTATGGAGAAGAGAGGGCAGGAGAGAAATGGAACCAGCAGCTGCTAAAAGTCATTAGTTAAAATAAAATGAAAGGGTGACTGATAAGGATATTGTACTATGAATCTAAACCTGTGATTAAAACAAGTCTCTATACCACCATCCAAACAAGATATTAAAAAGTATAACCAAAAACAACAGAAAAAAATGGATACTGAATTATGTAAATAGGTTTATAGTTATTGTGGTTTGTAGATGATTAAAAACCACACACATGTAAATTTAGAAGGGTACAAGCTTTCTGCTACTGAGCCATTTCAAATGAACAAAACATTCAGCTGTCTTTCTTCCAGGCTGCTATCGATTCACCAAACCTCCCTAGTAGTTCCAAAAGGCACATAGTGAAAAGGGTGATAAAGGGTACAAAATAAGATTTTGAATGAAGTGACCCTTTGATGAAAGAACAGGAAATTTGGAAGAAGGGTGAAAAAAAATCTCAGTAGGCTAGTAAAAACCTCAAGAGATTGAACAATTCTTGTCAAGTTTGTTTTGAGATTGCTTTCCTATATTGTAATTTTTTGAGAAACAAAGATCTAAAGGCATTGGCAATTAATAAATACAGAAAATCTATGTACTGAAAATTTTTACTAAATTAATAATTTATACTTGTGTGGAATGTCAATCTTGACCTAATGATGCTGTGACTTTGAGTAGAACAAAAGAAGGTTAAAACGCCCTTCACATGAAAGTTTTATATTCTGACAGAACAAAGGAATGAAATACTTTCTCATCTGAAACAGCAGTTGTCTAGGAGGTTCTTTTATTCTTTCATTGGCACATAGTAAATTGAGTCTTTTCAACAGTAATGCAATTGGGAACTTTAAAGATAATTAAGAAACATAAAATATGTCAGTCTTCCCAAACATAGTAGGAATATGAGTTTTAATCTCTCTCCTCCAAGAACATTAGTATACATTTAGGTCTATACTCTCATAATTTAAAAAAGTATATCATTTAAATATACAAAAAAGTCTAATAACTCTGTATAGAAAAAATAGAATGCTTGTGTTTTTATAAATATTTAATCAGAGCTGTACTTGAAATATATTGCTGATACAGGAGCCAATTTTTTAATAGGTTGATATTATGTAGAAAAAAATACAAAGAGGAAATAAAGAAAATCCTTTCATAAAAATTAGACTAATGTCTAGCTCTGGTGTGAAGGTAGGAACTCAAGTTTTCTGCAGAATGTTTTGGAGGTCACAGGCAACATAGAGGGAAAAGTGTGTCCATCTGTCCTGCCATGAGTCTGTGCAGCTCAATTAATAGGAACATAATTTGTAACCGAACCAGCATCTCCTCCTCATAGCATCTGTAGTCTCCATGAGGTTTCTGAGAATCCCACTCTGTTTCCAGAATCTAAGAAAGAACTTGTGGTCTACACCATCCACCTGGGAATAGATGATGCACACTTCAGGTGCAGTTCCGGAAGAGTAACAGTCATGACCTTCACATGAGTGGAAACTCTCCAGGCATTGCAATCTGATTCATAGCCCACTCCCAAATTTGTCTTCTTTCATCTACTCTGTACTCATACCCACATTCCATAACAACGGCATTTGTGATCACAAAATATTCCAACCTCAGAGGTATTGACCTCAGAAATACAGTTCCCCCTAGAGCCTCTTAGTATCTTAAGGACATAGAGCTCCAAGCAGTGAACCTTTGACAAGCCCCACCTGGGTTGAGACACTGTGAAACTATTGTTACCAGAGGTCTCATTCAGAGCTGGTAATGTGCTTCTGGCATCTAGCATCATCACACAAGCTCAATACCAGAATCTCAGAGATCCTACATAACACACCCATGGAAATAAAACAGAATTCCAGCTGTCACTATGCCTACTTATACATAAAATTATGCAGTGTTCTAAAATAAAAGAAAATGCTAATTCTCACTAGGAAGGCTGAAGCAGGTTTGAAATAACCAAAATCAATACAGAATTGCCTTTTTTTGAGACAGTCTTACTATGTAGCACAGGCTGGCCTAAAACTGGCAATCCTCCTGCCTCAGCCTCACCAAGTGCTAAGATTACAGGAGTGCACTGCCAAAGTATGTTATTTTTAAACATCTTCTACATAGTTTTCTGTATCTTAATTTACATGCCTGCAGCCATAGCACTGTGGCGTCAGATCTTGGAAGCTAAGCAGGGTTAGTCCTGGTTAGTACTTGGATGGGGTTAGTACTTGGGGGTTAGTACTTGGATGGGAACACCAGGTGCTGTGGGCTTGGGAGACAGACCCGGCAACCCACTTCCAAAAATCAATCTGCCATTGAAAACCCTATGAATAGCAGAGAAGCACTGACCATAGTGTTTTGCCTGTTGTACATAGGGTCGCTATGTGTTGGACACTGACTCAAGGGCACCTAACAACAACAACATCCTAATTTAAATGTCTCAAACGTAAAATAGGGAGCAAGCAGGTCATGTGATGGCACAGGCAAAGAATGATGGTCCTCCTTCAAGGTTACAAGGCCAAGGCAGTTTTCCCCAAATGAGGCATCAAGAGGAAGGATGATTCTGTTTCTCCATTCTGTACACTTATGGAGGATAAGCAGGGCCAACCTTCCTGGTTCATGAGGAATCTCTTCCCTCAAACTAGGAATCCATCACCAAAGGTTTAACTTGAGAAAACACCTCCTTGGGGTTATAACCTCCTGTAGGTTGCTACTGATGTAAATTTGGAGGGGAAAACAAATCTTCAATTCTTAAGAATACAGTTTGGAAATTTGTACACTAAGAAGTTTCTATTAGATGATTTCTAAGATTTTTCGTGGCCTGCAGCCGTAGCCCTGTGGCATCCGATTCCGTCAGATCTCAGAAGCTAAGCAGGGTCGGGCCTGGTTAGTACTTGGATGGAAGACTGCCTGGGAACACCAGATACTGCAGGCTTGGGAGAAGGACCTGGCAACCCACTCCCAATAACCAATCTGACATTGAAAACTCTATGAACAGCAGAAGAAGCACTGACAATAGTGTTTCGCCTGTTGTATGTAGGGTCGCTATGAGTCAAATACCGATTCGACGGCACCTACCAACAAGAAGAAGATTCTTCGTACTTTCCATTTTTATCTGTTTCCTTATTAATTAAATTTAATAGTTATTAATTTAGTTGACAAAGGCATCATAAGTATATTTAGAATAGTAAATATGTGCTAAATATTGAAATGCAAAACCAAAAAGCTACAAAGTACATCTGTCTAAATATCTATTTAATAAGTGTCAATTAGCTTTTTACAAAAAATATTTTTAAGAAAGAGAAAGAAATAATGAATCCCTCCAGGGACATAGGGAAAATTATCTCAAGTTATACCTTGAAGGATGAGTTATTTCCTGCAGATTGGTCCAGACAAAGATGCTCTCTACATTGCTTCAAATTTGGTGATTCCAAAAGAAGTTACTGAAATCCTGACCATCAAGTGTTAAACAAAGAAATTTGACCACTACTCAAAATCATGACAATCTTAATGTGCACCTCAATGGTAAGGTATAAACATGGAAGGCATTGGTTTTCCTTGTTATCACTTACTATGGTCAAAGATGAGACCATATAACACATAAACTCTCTTTTTTCAATTCTATTCATCCAGGACTTTTGGTGGCAAGGGACAGAAACCCAACTTGACCAGAACAATATAAAACAGAAACACTGTTAGGCCTCAGGGACAAGAGGAAGCCGAGGGCAGAGCAATAGAATCTGTCTACATTCTCTCAATTGCTAACCTTGGCTTCATTGTCTTTCTCTGACTTTTTCCATTCAGTGGAACACCTACCTGCTAGACACCCCAGAAGCTCTCAGTTAATAACTTCTATTCTTCCATCTCCTACTATACAGTTGATTCTTCTTCCTAGACCTAGTTTGGAAGTGACAAGTTGTTGGGTTGGGATATGTGTTCTCCATTAAAACAACCAATCAAGAGTTTGAGGAAAGGAAATGTCATCAGACCAGTTTGTCTGATAACTATCATAGAATAATTATTGTTACCAGGGAGGGCAGGTAATATAAAACAGGGCTGAGACTCAATATTGACTGGTTGTGTGATGTTGGAAAGGTTACTTAGCCTCTCTGTTTCCCTTACCTCATCCGTAATAAGGAAGAAGTACTAGATCCCAATTTACAGAGTTTGCGTAAATATTAAGTAAATTAATATATGTGATTAGCACAGAATCAGATTAGCTATTAAACACTCAATAAAATAGTGAGTAGTATTTTTATTTTGTATTTCTTAATTTTATTTATTCATTTATTTTTTGCAGTACTCAGAGGTTGAACCCAGTGCCTGGGCTGCATCCCAAACACACTTTTAATTTTTTATATTGAGACAGGGTCCTGTTAAGTTATGTAGGCTATGATCCTTTTGTTTCTGCCTCTCATGTTGCTGAGAATACAGGCATAAGCCACATCACCTGGCTTGTGAATGTATCTTTAATTTTTTTTTTTTTTTTTTTTTTTTGAGACAGGGTCTCACTAAATCACACAGACTGCCACTGGTGTCGAACTTGCAATCCTCCTGCCTCTGCCTCATGAGTCTCTGGGATTACAGGCATGCGCCACCATGCCCATATTTTTAAATTGTTATGATCATTATCATGGATACTCCAATTGGAATCATATCACTGAAAAGGGGAAGTTCATGTTCCCAGAAGAAAGGTGAAAAGTAATAGATAAATAATCTTTGTCATTATTTGCCAAAATGATGTTTGTCATTATACTACTGCCAGAACAGCTTATTTGGAAAATCAATTTAGAACAAGAATAGAAAAAAAAAAACTTAAATAAAAAAATGAAAAGACTAAGCTGGGTGGTGTCACTCATGCCTATAATCCCAGTAACTCAGGAGACTTAGGAAAGAGGATCACAAATTCAAAGCCAGAGGCAGCTTGTGCAACCTAGCAAGACCCTGTCTCGAAATAAAAAATAAAAAGGGGACTAGGCAAGCAGCTCAGTGGTAGAGCACTTGCCTAGCATGCACAAAGCTCTGGGGTTCAATTCCCAGAGTTAGAAAGAGAGAAAGAAGAAATAAATGAAAGAAGAAAGAAAGAAAGAAAGAGAGAGAGAGAGAGAGAGAGAGAGAGAGAGAAAAGAAAGAAAGAAAGAAAGAAAGAAAGAAAGAAAGAAAGAAAGAAAGAAAGAAAGGAAGGAAGGAAGGAAGGAAGGAAGGGGGAAAGAAAGAGAAAGAAGGAAGAAAGAAAGACAGGAGAGAAGGAAGGAAGGAAGGAAGGAAGGAAGGAAGGAAGGAGAAAGGAAGGAAGAATGAACTAAACATGTGTCTAAGCTGGGGAAGCAAAACTAGGGTCATGAGACAAAATTTACAAAGCACTAAAAAACAACCACTTAAGTCTGTTTCATACTATGGCAGTTGAAGAAACATATATCCCTCTACTTTTCTTTTGATAATGTAAATACAGAAGAGTCACAAATTTTCTTAGGTACAATTCAGATGTCTTCCACTGAGTTGACACCCACTAATGCAAGGATGTTGCATTAGTGGGTGTCAACTCAGGAAGGATGTGTCAACAGGAAGGATGTTGTCGTTGTTGTTAGGTGCCATGGAGGCGGCTCCAACTTACAGCAACCCTATGTACAACAGATGAAACATTATCCAACATTGTGCCGTGCCCAGCCCTGTTGTGAGTGCTTCTTTGCTATTCATAAGGTTTTTGATGGCTGTTTCAGGAGTGTGCTGCCAGTTGCTTCTCCCAAGCCTACACCACCTAGTATTCCCAAGTCATCTCCCATACAAGTACTAACCAGGCCCGACCCTGCTTAGCTTCTGAGATTTGAGATCAGACATCAGGGTGGAATAGCTATAGACACAGGAAGGATGGAGGAAAATAAATTAAATATTGATTTCACTTTAAAGCTTTGTCAATTATAGAATTCTGACATAATTTATACATGGTAAATCATATAATTTAGTGTAGTATCTTTTCGGTGTTTCTCTGCTATTCACAGGGTTTTCAAAGGCTAATTGTTTTGGGAGTGGGCTTCTGGGTCCTTCTCCCTAGTCTGTCTTTATCTGGAAGCTCAACTGAAAACTGTCTACCATGGGTGGTCCTGCTGGTATCTGAAATACCAATGGCATTGCTTTCAGCATCACAGCAACATGCAGGCCCCCACAGTACAATAAAGAGAGGAATTGATGCTTTTAAATTATGGTGCTAGAGATGAATATTGAATATACGATTGACTGTCAATAGAACAAATAGTTCCACCCTAGAAGTAGTGCAACCAAAGTGCTCTTTGAAAGCAGGAATGCCTAGACTGTGTCTTATGTATTTTGGACATGTTGTCAGGAGGGACCAGTCCCTGGAGAAGGGTATCATGTTTGAGAGAGTGGCAAGTCAATGAAGAAAAAGACCCTCTACTAGGTAGATCAACACACTGGCTACAACAATGGGCTTAAACATAAAAAGATTGTGTGCCTGGCACAGTGTTGAGTAGTGTTCCATTCTGTTGTACATAGGGTCACTATGAGTCGGACTGACTCAATGGCACCTAACAACAACAACTTTCAGGTGGGGCCCAACTTCTCTTGGATAAAAATATTCAGGAATTAAGTTTCTTATCCTGCTTCTTTCCCTTAAAGAAAGGGTCTGGGTAAATGGTTGGAGTTGGAGGAAGAAGAAGAGTTATATGGCTTTTCTTGCTTTGTAGGTTTGGCAAGGGAGATGAGCATTAGTGACTGCATACAGGCCCCACTGGAAACCTGCTTAGTAGACGCAGACTGGCCCAGCTGACACTCTGTCTGCATTGTCCAGGGTTGCTCTCTTGCTTGATCATGGACCAATTCTCCTCCTTGACTATCTCAACCTCACTGAGGCTACCAGGGCCTGAAGACAATTTCATGGTCTCCAGGCTCCTTATCCAGCCAGGAACAGTGGCTCTTTTGCAGCCTCTGCCTATGCTAGAGGTTCTTCTACCCTGAGCTGGTGGATCTCATAGCCAGGCTGCTGGCAAGGCAAGACAGCCTTCAGGCCATCAGAATGCTATGCTGCAAATGGCCACATGGTGTGCTTCCTGCCTCCTTCAGATTTTCTTAAAGGTCACTAACTTCCCAGTGAATCCCACACTAAAGTGCATCCCCCAAAGACTTCCTAAACTCCTTTCTGTTTGCACTTTTTGCCATGTAAGATGTAATAGATCTTATTTGTTTTTTGTTTAATGTGTCTTTCCCCACTAGAATATAAGCTCCATGAGGGTATGGGATTTTGTCTTTGTTTATACTGCATTTCCCATATATGGAACATAGCCTATCACAAAAGAAATGGTGAATAAATGTTTTTAATGAATGAATAATTAGAAACTAAAACTTGCTTCAGAGTGCCAAATTCATCTCACTTCCTCTATTTGAATATACTGTTTTATTCTCGTACCAGTTTGCCTCCTGGTACAGAATAGGTGAGTAAACGAGAGAGTTTACCTGAACTTGTCCTTTTGTCCTTGGTATGGGCCCAGCTAGCCCCTTGGTTCATTTCCAGTATTTTTTGCATTTCTCAGTAATTACTTGCTGATTCTCCATCTAGACTCTATTTCTGATTTAATTTATATGTGGGCCAATGCACCATTTCTCTTTATAATATACCCTTGAAGATTATGTATCTATTTTTTTAACCTGTGCTTGATTCCGACCTCTCAAAATATTTGCCTGCTTACAAGAGTTCTTGCTTAGACACACTTCCACTTTCCCTACCAGGTTTCAGATTGTCAGCTGATCATCTGTTCACATAATTCTGTAAGTCTTTCTCTGTTTCATTTGGATCTTCAGAGGAGAATGAACTCATCTGAAATTGCGTAGTCATGCTGCGCCTAAAATTGTGGATCCTCACTCCACTTAAAGACCAACCTATTACAGTTAAAAATTCTATAAGCATATTATGAATATTGCAAAGTTATATAAGCTTGCAACTTTAAAAATAGCAAACATTTATTGAACTTTTATTTTGTGCCAAACACTATGCCAAGCATTTTTATGTATTACCTTGCTTTATTTTTATGTAACTTTATGGGGATTGTTGTTTCAGTCCCATTATTTTAGCTACTTTTGCATAGCTATGACCAAAACCAACTTAACAGAGGAAGGATTTATATTAGCTCATGGTTTTAGAGAGTTGAGTCCTTCACTATGGGGAGGGAATGGCAGAGAAGAGCAGTTTACCTCATGGCATCCAGGAAGAAGGGAAAGAGGATATAAGAAGGAGCCAGGACAAGCTGCAGACCCCAGGGCATGCCCACATTGACCACCTCCCATTAGGTCCCAGCTCTTATCTTTTACCATCCTCTGATAATGTCATCATATTATGAATCCATCAAGGGATTAATTCATTGATTAGGTCAGAGCCCTCATGTCTAATGGTCTCTGGAGACACTATCACAGACACCCCCAAAGGTGTGCTTTACTAGTCTCCTAGGCATTTCTCACTTCAATCAAGTGGACAGTCAAGAGTAACCATCATATCCATTATCCAGATAAAGAGGATAAAAATTCAGAGGGACCAAGAAATGTGCCCAAGTTTTCATAGTTGGTAAGTAGCAGAGTTGAGGTTCATAGGTAGTTGTGTTTGTCATCAAGGCTTTTATTCTGAAGGACCACACTAAACAACCTTTATTATTCTTGGCTACAAAATAGGAATTTTATCACAACTGCACAATTCATTCATTAAATAAGTAAACTGTGTAAATTCAGAGCCAAGCATTCTTTTATAATACAGAACCCAAGCCAAGCATGGTGGCTCATGCCTGTAAACCCAGTGACTTGGGAGGTCGAGAGAGGAGGATTAGAAGTGGGATACTGTCTCAAAATAGAAAAATAAAAAAATGGGTTGGGGTGCAGTCCATTGTTAGACTACTTGCAAACTATGTGCAAGGCCCAAGGTTCAATCTCCAAGTACTGGAACAAATATATATGTTATTATTGTTAGCTGCTGTTGAGTTGGTATCCAATTCATAGTGACCCTACATACAATGGGGGAAACACTATTGTCAGTACTTCTCTGCTGTTCATAGGGTTTTCAATGTTGCATTGATTTTTGGGAATGGGTTGCCGGGTCCCAAGCCTACAGCACATGGTGTTCCCAGGTGGTCTCCCATTCAAGTACACCAGGCCCAACCCTGCTTAGCTTCCGAGATCTGATGGGAGGGGATGCCACAGGGCTACGGCTGCATATATATGTGTGTGTGTGTGTGTGTGTGTGTGTGTGTGTGTGTGTGTGCGTGTACACACACATATATATGTGTATATATACACATATATACAGGTATGTATGTATATATACATAATATATATTATGCACACACACACACAACAGAAATGAATATTTTGTCTTTCAGAAATATCTTTTGATTTGGTAAATTCCCAGAACACTGAAGTTATAGAAATTTCCTTTTTCCTTTTGTACCAATATCTTCTTTTCTTTACTCACATTTCATGCTATACTGCGTTCATATTCCAATGACTAGAGAAGGCCATCAAAACTATATCTCTGACATTCCTTCTCATATCCCATTACATATTGACTTTGTGTATTAAGCCAGCAAGCTATATGTGCTTTATTTGTCAATGACTGCAATTCAAATCAGTAGCTTAAATAGCTATAATGGCAACTCACTGGTTGGCAATGTGCCAGACCACATTAGAGCTTACAACTCCCTCTCAAGCTGTTTACCAGTCCTCATGATATTCTAATTACTAGTATAGTCAGGGACAAAACTCCATTTTGTTGTATTTTCTCTCTCTTTTTACATGGCTCAGCATGGATAAGCTGTGAAATGTATTAGAAAACAATGCTTCCAATGATTTTGCTTCAAAATATGTTTCAGATTCTTCATGCTGAGAAAGTTAGGCTCTGTGTCCTTAAATTGCTGAGATGAACCAAGCTTAGAACTCTCCAGTAATCATTTCAGAAAACAGTAAACTGAAAAAAAAACTTCAGAATGGGTATTGCTTTATGACCCATATCCCTCTCTCATTTTGTGTTTACAATGGAGCTTAATTTTTGTGGTCTCATAAGTAAAATTTTACTCCTAAAATAGGAATAAGGCAAGAAGATGGTCACTAGAAGATAGAAGTTAGAAGAATAGATTATGGCTGCCTGGGGGCAACAGCCACTGCAATTTACAGCTAAATTTCCTCTACATCAAATCACTCAAGCATTGTTACTAAGACTCCACACACTCCTGCTTTCTCTTTCAGCAAACAGGGCTTTTCATGCCTCTTTCAGAAGAGCAACTACTTTTGTCAACAACCAAAGCAGCTCACTGTTGTGAAAATAACTTGGAGTAAAAACCAATCAACCAAATAAAAAAATATATATTTATTCCTCACAATTGAAGTGGAAAGGAAAATACCTGGAGATACAGTATTCAAAGAAATATGGTAAGGAGGCTTGCAAAATAATGCTGTAAGCCTTGTCAGAAATATAGTTTTAGAATTTAAATTCCTTCAGGATGGAGGGCATTCTGGCATCCTTTAACAAAGTACTTGAATGAATCTTCTAGATGCTATTGAGTATTGACTGTTGGGTTGGTTCAAGAAGCAAGTGAGGAGAAGGGTGTTAAATATATTTATTTTTCTTTGTGACCCTAAGTATAAATGTTTCTACAGCTTGGTGTTGCCTAGAGCTCCCACACATAACTAGTAATTCATTACATGATTTTAAGAATAGTTTGGCTGTGATTGATTGATTAAAAGATCCTGTTGCTGAGAGGCTGAACTTAACACCTAGAACTCTGCTCTTATTTTGAGAGCCGAAATACTCCAGAAACCCATAAAATTAGGTGTCATAAGTATGAGCATGAATGTGTTAAATAATAAAAATAAGTTGTTTTCATGAATTCTGAGATAAAATTAGATTTGTGAAGTGACTGTGAAACTAAGATAAAGTTAGGTGCCCTTGTTTACTTACCATAATAAAAACAAGTCCTGAATCAAGGGCCACAGAGCATGCTAAACAACCCCAGTACCATGTGCATACGGTTGCATGATTTTGCTAGGATAACTACACACATCTCAATAATTACTCACACTGGAAAATGAAGATAAAAATTTGACATGTTACTGAGATTTTGAGAAGTACTATCTCATCACTGTTATCAAATGATATCATAAAGTCAGTCACACTCATATTGCATGTAGATCTAAAAATCTACTATACTTTTAAACAACTTAATCTAGTTCAAGGAATTGTAAAATACAGGTTAACAAAGAAATACTTCCCCCAAAATTTCATTTTGATTTTATTCTTTCTATTAAATGGTTACCTCTCTTGATTCTTCCCATACATTACTTTACACAAGCAATCCTCAATATAAAATGCCATGTACTAATATTCTATTTCAACCACTTTTTTAGACAGGAAACATTTTCTTAAGACTTAGTACTGTCACACTAATTAGAGTTACCCATACCACAGTATCTATTTAATAAATCAAGTAGCAGGACTATTTACATTAATGTGCATTGTCTCATTGGAAAACATGTACTAAATTCTCCTGAGGAAGCATTTTTCTGACTTTAGTGGTAATATATCATTAGCAATACTTTGACCAAAAGCCTTTTTTCAAAAGCACTCTTCATTTTGTCCAGTGGCTTAAGTATTTTATCCCTACTAGAAAGTTAATGCAGGCTGGGATTTAGCTCAGTTGGTACAGCACTGTACTGCAGTCTCTAAGGTCTCGAGTTCAATTCCCAGCACCGCAAAAATGGGGGAAGGGCCTGGCAATCCACTCCCAAGGCAATCCCAAAACAGTTGCCATTGAAAACCCTATGAGGGTTGCTATGAGTCGGATACCGACTCAATGGCACCTAACAACAAAAACAACAACAACTAGTTAATATCCAGTTAGAGAAATAGGACCATTGGGTGATGACAGATGATAGATAGACAGGTGATAGATAGATAGATAGATAGATAGATAGATAGATAGATTAGATTAGATTAGATAGATAAATGAGTTTTGTCTCAGGAATGTGGTCTTACACAATTTGGAAGCCTGAGTTAAACAGTCTCTGTATAGATGTTGTCTTTGCATCTGATGATAGAATATTGCAAAGTAGCCATCTATTTACCATTGACAGTTAATCTCAAACATACTAGCTAATAGAAGAACCTCTTTCTTTACCTGTTGATCCAGTGACATAAGGAAACCAAAGTGTCCAAAAGGTAGCTTCAACGACCAGTGAAATGAAATCATTATTATGTCTCCAGAAGAGTCTAAAATCATAGGGATAGGAGTCAGAAAATTTAATAGTAGATCAGGTGAGGAATAGTGACAGGAGTCACTCCCATTTCTACCCTTTGATTCTTGGACCTGTGAAAGCTGACTATAGGATAATAAACCATTGGATGTTGTTTTAGAGTTTTTATTGCATCAGAGAAGACACATCATTAGTCCCAGTATGTGTTTGTCACGCTCAGCAAAAGTTATTTTACAAGCCAGCATCTCAGAGATGATGGACAAACTTGCAATGACCCATGAACAGAGGCCCATTGCCACACTTTGTTAGCTGTGCAATATATTCCTTGGTCTGAGGTGATTCTGGAAGTGATTCTGTATGGAATACCGTTAGGGTAGATATGGCACTCCAAAGTGCACAGCTGGTAGTGTTGGTAGAAGCATTAAGGAAGGCAAATCCATACCCATAGCATTTATTTTAGTGGGAAATAACTGTTTCTCTTTTCATGATGGAAGCAGTCTAATGCAAATAACATAACATGAAGTAGCTAGATGATCCCCTTTGGTAACACTGACATATCAGGAGCTCAGTGTTGAGCCATGGTGGCCATGTTGGTCTCTGTATCTGTTCTTTGTTACATTTGTATACTCAGCACTGAATGTAACCAAATTAGCCTTGGACAGAGGAAGCCCATGATAGCAAGTGTACATAGAGACTCCATTTCTGCTGTCGGACTAATTTGTTTACAAACCCACTAGGCAATAACAGGAGTTGGCTGGGGAAGGAGGCTAACATCGTTAAGTTTGGCCCTCCTAGCCTCTGATTACAAAAACCTTTCTCTACTGACATCTGCTTTTTTGAGCATCCACAAGGGACACAAACTTTTGCCCTCTGCCTATTTGGAAAGGTTGACCACATACCTCCTTCCCAGATCTCCCATCAACTAAATTTCCAATCATGTTCACTGTAAGTCTCTATCCATCCCAGAAAACCATAAGCCATAGCTCAAAAATTGGTATGGACTCACATATTGTATCATCTTTTTATGCAGGAAAAATGAACTGCCAGAGGCAGTGCTTAGAGTTCTATCTACTAGAAGGATTCCATTCTACTAACAGACCATCAAGATCATCCCAAGTGGGGCTTTGGAGCTGAAGCTGAAGAATCACCTATGAGACAAGCAGATTATTCTTCTTCAGTCAACTGGTCATGCACAACTCCCTGTGAGGCCATAGGTACGTGGTGCAAAAGTGAAGATAAGTGAAGATAAATAACAAGAGGAGGACCATGGATATCCGGGTCAATTCCTCACACAGCTCACATTACTTTCAGGACCTGCTCGTATATATTTCCATTTGATAATGGAATGTAATTGTACACACCCAACTTCATACTTTGCAATATATGATGGGAGTTCAGGTTATATAGTAATTTGATGGTCAATAATCAATTGGTCAGTCTCTACTATTAATCTGTAGCAAGACAAAAATATGTTTTTAGAAGAGAAGTTAGCACCAGAAGATAACATGGTTTGTTCCAAAAATCTAACTGTATGTGCTGTGGTAGTGTACTCATGGGGTTTAAATAACATCCCTATTTTCCAAGGGTGAATGTATTGGATCTGCTGGGCTAACAGGCCCAAGCAACAGGAGCATTTTCATGGAAGTTTGGACTGGTTGTAGAGCCTTCTCTTGGTCTGTATTCAACTCAAAATTGGTTGTCTTTTTGGTCACTCAAGGGCCGAAGAAGCACACCCAAATAAAGTATATGTTCTTCCAAATCCAAAGTAGCCTGTTAGTGACATACAACTTTCTTAGTGGCCTACTGCAACCTCATTTCCCTTATCTTGGGTAGGATAACTTACCATGCCCCAAGACATTGCTCTTTTAGAAAGTTCACCAGGGCAGTAGTCCTTTCAACTTTTATAAAATTTAACCTTACCTTCTGTTGTGCAAGTGTCGCAGCAACTTATCTAGATAGTTGCTGCGTTTAGTTTACTAAATCCAAAAAATATTTATCATTTGTGTAATAGAGTAATATTATAAATGTAGCAGGGTGTTTTCTTAGGGGCCCCTGGCCTCCTCTTCACTTAAGGTGCTCTGGTTACATAAACTGGCTCAACACTGGGAATTAGGGAGGGATTGTGACTGTTTTAGGGGGATTCCAGTCAGTCTTCTGCTCACTACACCTAGAATCTGTCCACAAATGATGATCAAGGAAAATTTTAGTTTTAGGAACAACAAAGGAAATTGGCCAACAACAAACATCTCTACAAGCCAGACTAATCTGATCAGTGCATTGGCTCTAATATTGGTGGCAGTAATCATGAAGCTACCTTTTTGGATTTGGAGGCTAAGTGCTGCCACTTGGTCCCTGTGAGCCCATCATCCCTATTGCATTTCAGGATCTGAGTATTATGGAAATAGTTCTAACTATAATGTCTGGTCAACAGAGAAGAGGTCCATGAAAGTCTTCAAGGATGCTGAGGATTTCTTTCCAAATATACTTCTCACAACTTGATAAAAAAAAAATGTCCTCTGGGTTCTTCTGAGGTTAGTAAGCAGTTTTAAGTGAGAAAAACACATTAGCATTCCAAGCACTCTAAACCTTTGGATACCTTTCTCTTTAACATTATCCAAACTTATGGCATTTTAAAATTGATTTACGTATTTATTTTTGGTGTAGGCTACTTTGGACCTACATTATAATCAACTTAATAACAACAACAACAAAAAATTTAAAGGCATTCCTAGCCCGTATTTTACACACACACACACACACACACACACACACACACACGTATATATATATATATATTTTTTTCTTTGCTTATTTGATCTAGAGAACTATATTGGAGCTAATACAGCTTTGTGTTCCTTCCACTTTGAACCCACATCCTAAAGATCCAGTCCCACAGTTTGCTTCTGGGTTTCTTTCAAGATGAATTGGCAAGTCATGCAGCTCTCTTGGTCAAAGGTCAAAATCTCTGATATCCCTTTAATGGCTTCCTGGGATTTCAGTCTGGTGACAGATCTAGAAGAATAGCATGGGTATGTCCAGGTCCAGAAGATGAAAGATAAGCAGTAGAGCATTGGGGGCAAATATATCAAGAGAGGCCATTACTAGTTCTTCAGGAGGAGGGAAAGGGCCCTACCCAGACAGAGTTGGAGGGGCAGCTTCCATCCATGAAGAAATTTAAGAAGATTTTTGGAGACTGGATCAGCAGAATCTGTTATATATCCCTGCCAATTTTCAAGATCTCATTCCTTCTCAGTGAATACAATAACATTAAGAAAAGAGAACACATAAGGTTGGGAATCCAATTTTCATAATAGTTGATCAATCTATAGGCTTATATTTAGGTTTTTTTTTTCTAAAGAAATTTTGGCCTGAGCTGGACACAGTGGCGCACGCCTGTAATCCCAGAGGTTTGGGAGGTGGAGGCAGGAGGATCGCAAGTTCGAGACCAGAGGCAGTCTGTGTAACTTAGTGAGACCCTATCTCAAAAAAGTAAAAGCAATGGGCTGAGGGTGCAGCTCAGTAGTCCAGCACTTGCAGAGCATGAAAGCGTGAGGCCCTTGGGTTCAACCTCCAGTAACAAAAAAAAAAAAAAAAAAAAAAAGAAAGAAAGAAAGAAAGAAAGAAAGAAAGAAAGAAAAGAGAAAAAAAATATATAAATTTTTGCCCCATAATCATCTAAAGAAGAGTTTCTCTAAGGATACTCGTTGTTGCTGTTAGGTGCTGTCAAGTCATGTCCAACTCATAGTGACCCTTATAAGATTTTCAATGGATTTTGTACAGACCTTTCCATGGGAATATAAATCATTGACCTCATTATTTTCTTGTTTCAAATTCTCCAGCATAGTTAGAAACAGCTAACAGATTCCATTTTACTATATATTTTCACTAAACTATTTTAAGACTGAAAATACCTGGGCACTGAACCAGGTCATTCCTTCTAATGACAAGTGATTCCAGATGGCTATAGGTCATAAACTGAATTACTGTGTTATCAATGAATGCCACAGGTAACCAGTGTCATTTTTGCTTTAGGGTAAAAGACCATTAATGCCTTTACATTTCATCACAGCAGAGAACCAATTTCAGAAAACCCAGAACCAATATAAAGAACTCATTCTTAAGATTTTGTTTCTCAGGATTTTCCCTTTTCAGTACCTATATTTTATTAAGCCAGCTGCTCTACCACTGTGGCATCCGATCCCGTCAGATCTCAGAAGGTAAGCAGGGTTGGGCCTCGTTAGTACTTGGATGGGCTACTGCTGGGGAACCCCAGGTGCTGTAGGCTTGGGAGGAGGACCCAGCAACCCATTCCTCCCAAAAATAATCAGCCATTGAAAATCTTATAAATAGCAGAAAAGCACTAACAATAACGTTCCTCCTGTAGCTATGAGTTGGACACCAACTTGACAGCACCTAAGAGAAACAACAACATCCTGTATTGTTATTGTTGTTAGGTGCCATCAAGTCAGTGTCTGACTCATAGCGACCCTATGTAGAACAGGAAAAACACTATTGCTAGTGCTTCTCTGCTATTCATAGGGTTTTCAGTGGCTGATTATTCTGTGGGAGTGGGTTGCTGGGTCCTTCTCCCACATCCTATATTAGTGAGAATATAATCAGATAAATATAACCAGTAGGAGATAGATAGAGAGAGAGAGAGAGAGAGAGAGAGAGAGAGAGATTTGTAACAAGGCTTTGATTCCATATATGCATAAGAGTTGAAGTTGGTTAAATAGTCTCTTTGAGGCTTTATTCTTCATATTTGATGATGGAACTTTAAGGCCCTAGGGCAGACAAAATCATGGAGAAGATAGATGTGGAGTACAGACGGATAAAAATAGGTAGAATCCCAGAAGAATGAGCTGGAACTCATGGAGATGAGGTGCACATTAATTTCTTATTTCCTATTTGGTAGTGAAGGGCTGGGATTTAGCTCAGTTGGTAGAGCACTGTGCTGCAGTCTCTGAGGTCCCGGGTTCAATTCCCAGAACAGCAAAAATGGGAGAAGGGCCTGGCAATCCACTTCCAAGGCAATCCCGAAATAGCCATTGAAAACCCTATGAGGGTTGCTATGAGTCGGATACTGACTGACTCGACGGCACCTAACAACAACAACATTTGGTAATGCAGGTGTCCTGCAGAAGCCAGAACCCTTCATGAGGAAGTATGATCCAAAACTGCCCTAGGGGTCAGAGAAGGCAGAGGAAGATCCAGCTACAGCAGTTTCAGGCCCTGGATCCTTCATGGCAGCATTGGGCATCAGCTGATCAGTGGAGAGTGTGAACCACATAGTGGCTCCCATTTTCACTCCTGTCCTCCAGATCTCAAAGAAGAATCTCTCTCCTGGGCTCCCTGTAACCAGAAACATACAGGAAATGAAATTCTGGGAAGTTAACTTCAATCTAATCTTTTTGATATTTTACAAAGCCCCAATCGACTGAGGAACAGTACTATAGCAGAAAATTTTACACACACACACACACACACACACACACACACACACACACACACATATTCAGAAAAAAATTATATATGTGAGTGTATATATATATGTATATAATATTATATAGTATATATTATATATTATATATATTATATATTATATATATTATATATATAATATTATATATATTGCCTGTAGCAATACCTCTGTGGCACCCGATCCCATCAGATCTTGGAACCTAAGCAGGGTCTGGCCTGGTTAGTACTTGGATGGGAGAATATACATATATATATTCAGAAAATTTCAAGGTGGAGTCTCACTGTGTTGTCCAGGCTGGCCTGAATTTTTGATCCTCCTGCCTGCTGCATTCTCCTGAGCAACCACTAAAGAGATTTTTTTCACAGTTGATAGGAAGAAAAGTAAGTAAGGCAATTCTGGGTGACTCAGAGGATTCAAAGATAAATGGAAAGTATCCTTAATAGAGAAAATAAAGAGAGTTAGCAGGTCTTGTGCATCAAAATAGAGATTAATCCACTTTGTTGTATTATACTACATTGACTTCTAATTTCCTTTATTGATATCTTACTCAAAATGATATTGTGTGTTTATTTCCCACAGATTCTTCTAAAGACTTCTTTTTCTCATAGAAAAGAGAGGTAAGTGAGCTATGATTCCTGTGGTTAAAAATTGAGGCTTTGATTTCCTCTTCTTTCATTCCTAGATAACTATTTCTTTCTTTGCAAATACAATAATAGGCTTAACTCTATGTATTATTTCTGAGTTTATTAAATATATAGTTGTTGCAAAGTTATTTCAATACTTAAAAGTTGAATTAATCATGAAGTATAACTAAATTGTAATTGTAGAGCAAATTAACAATGGGAGATGGACCTAGCAGCTCACTCCCAAAACACTCCTGAAAACAGCCAGCCATTGAAAACTCTGTCAATGTCAGAGAAGCACTGACATAGTACCAGGCATGGCATAGCATTAGGGAGTGTTTCATTCTGGTGTACACAGGGTCACTATGAGTCCAACCCAACTCGACAGCACCTAATAACAACAACAAATTGACAATAATTTTGGCCAAATTATGATGTTCCTACAGCATGTTTATGGTTTTTATTTCCATGGTTGTTTATAAAATTGTAGTATTTTGTGTTATTAGTATATTTACAAATGATATTAATATGAAAATGTTGTTTTAAAAAGTTAAGGTTTTTAAATCATTTGAATTTTGATAAGGATAGATACTGTCTTAATTATTAACTTTTCATTTAAAAATAGCTATTTCCATTTCCATTTTCTTTACTCTAATTTGCCTAATGTTATTTCTCTCTAACTCCAGCTAAAATAATAATAACTACAATTTATTAAACAATTTGCATGTGTTCAGTGCTTTTTTTTTTTTTTTTTTTTTTTTTTTTTTTTTTTTTTTTTTTTTTTTTTTTTTTTTTTTTTTTTTTTTTTTTTTTTTTTTTTTTTTTTTTTTTTTTTTTTTTTTTTTTTTTTTTTTTTTTTTTTTTTTTTTTTTTTTTTTT
>VMDO01004935.1:0-14746 GCA_007922755.1 Pedetes capensis | reverse complement strand
CACTGAGCTGTGTCCCTAGCCCATTTTTTTACGTTTTGAGACAGGGTCTCACTAAGTTACACAGACTGCCTCTGGTCTCAAATTTGTGATCCTCCTGCCTCTGCCTCCCAAGCTGCTGGGATTACAGGCATGCGCCACCGCGCCCGGCTGTGTTCAGTGCATATTGATTTATCTTCCCAAACTTTGGAAGTACCTTGTGTTTCACCTGGCACCGGGGCTGACAGTGTTTTCAGAGACTACTGTCACTTTGTAGATGAATGGAGAGTAAGGAACAGAAAAATAAAGATGTAGTTAACACACTAAAATTAACAGGAAATAGAGAGGCCTGGGAGCCCATCTAGCAGTTAATCAGCCTTAACACGTCAGAAACAGAAGAAGTGAGACCCTGAAGGATATTTTGGAGCTAGAAAAAGGTATGGAAGAAGATAAGAGAATGGCATTTCACAGAGAAAAAATAGTATGTGCAAAGTCTGAATGGGAAAAATTAAAAGCCATTTTAAAAGAAGCTACAAATAGGAAAGTTGGCAGAGAGTATAGATTATGAATGTCTGAGTGGTGACAGGTAAGAACAGAAAAGATGAGCAATGTACAATGGAATGCATGTATGGCAATGTCATAATGAGACCCATTAAGTTGTACATTAAAATTAATAATAAAAAGTTTTAAAAAACAATGAAAAGAAAGCAAGGTCTTCTAAGGAGCAGAACTATGTTGGAATGATTCTACTGCATGCTGAAACAAATAGGAAGCTATTGAAGTGAAGATTGTTGAACATGTGAGAGCTTCATCAAGTTAATATTTTTTAAAAAATATTAACACAAAAATTAATAAAAAATATTAACAAAAAAATTTGTGTGGGTGCCTTCACAAAATAAAGTAAAAGAAATGAATGGTGGCATATAGACCAGTTTATAGGTTAGGGATGATTAGGGAATAAACCAACATATCATCAGTGGCCTTAAAAAGAAATGGATGGATCAAGAGACATTTATATAGTAGATTTGCCAAGCTTTAGTGCACTAAGTTGATATTAGTAAGAGGTAATATTCAAGAGGGTGCCCAACATTCTCATTTGGACAACTGGTTAGATGGTGGTACCAATCACTGAATTAAGGAACAATTGAAGAGTGAAAACTTTTTCTCAACAATAGCTCTGGTATTTGACCCCTGGTACCATAAAAACAGAAGGATGTGGCAGTCCACTCCTGAAGCAATCCTGAAACAATCAGCCATTGAAAACTCTATGAGGGTTGCCCTGAGTCAGACCCAACTAAACAACAGAAACATACTAATTTTAGAAATGAGTGTAGAGAAGTTATAGCATTTCAAGGTCAAAGATCTAATAAGTGGTAGAATCAATGGGATTTTACCTCTGATTCCACAGCCCAAGCTGGTAGTAGATGCTGTGAGATGCATTTCAGATCTCCTTTCAGGACTGATGAAGTTATTTTCCCAACTGTTGCCAGTGCTTCCAGCTAACAGGACCTTCTAGGAAATGACCTACATTTGTGATTCTCAAAGGAAGATCCCTGGACCAGCAGTAATAGCATCATTTGGGAAGTTGTTAAAGACAAATTCTGTGGCCCTGTCCCAGGCCTAATCAGAATTTCTGACAGTGAGATTCTGGTCCTGATACATGTTAAACCTTGGGAATCAATGACTTGGACTACGAGAACTACCTTGACAAAAGTCTTACTTCCTCCTGACAACTTTGTCCCAGTTTAGAACAACCTGAAAGGGCTTTCTCAGTTTCAGTACTTCCTGAGGGTCAGTTGAGGCTTTTTAAAAGACTGCATTGCAGACATTAAAACTTCTCCCTCTGTCTGATGGTATTTGATTTTCTTTTGCTACAGGTATTTGCCCTTCATACTAATATTAATTTGCCCTTCATACTAATACTCCCAGATTTTTCCTCTTCAACAATCCAATCAGCAATAGTTGACGTCAGCCATGGTCAGAGAATGAAGACTCTAAAATGAGACATTTGAACTTGACCACCTGCCAGTGTGCTGGCAATGAGGATCCTATCACTCTCGCAATGGTAATGGTGAAATTACTTAATTCACTTGTGGTAAACAGGATTGGTATAACTGTGAAAGGAAATGCATTAGTAGGTGCAATATATCAGATATTTGAGAAATATTCAGTAATTTATTTATTTATTTTATTTATTTATTTATTTATTTACATTACTGAAGCTTGAACTTAGAGCCTTGCATATATCAGGCAAATTCTGTGACCACTAAACAACACCCTCAGCCCCTTTTTTATTTTTCTCTTTTTTTATTTTATTTGGATTTTTTCCTTTATGAATGATGGGGTACAGAATAATAAGACTGTTGCTATTTCCATTATGCAAATATTACATAACTTTTGGTTATACATGCATTAACTTATATATATTACAGAGCCATTTGATTAATATGTAATAAAAATCATATGCATTCATGAGGTATATTCTTATTGATTTTCTTCCTTTCCATCCCATTTTTCCCATGTATGCATATACTTACATCAAATATTTTGAGATTTTCCTCTCCCCTTTTTCTCCTCTACTTTATTTCTGCCCCATGCCCCTCTTTCCACCACCTCATTCCCACTTATTTTTTATTTTGAGACAAGGTCTTGCTAAGTTGAATAGGCTGCCTCTGGCCTCCAACTCACAATCCTTCCACTCTAGCCATCCAAGTGGTGGGATTAGAGGTATGCACCATGATGTCCAGTGAAATACTAACAGTTTTAAAGAAAATGAAATTATTTGATTATTGACTATGAAAACATGCTTTGGGATAAGTGACAAAAGGTGGAGAGTAATTAATCAGAAATTAAGGGGTAAATAGGAAAAGAGAAAGTACTCTCTAGCAGCATACAGATGATGTCCAAAGCCTTGGAGCTGGATAGCATAAAGTTCCAAGAATGAGGCCTCAAACTTAAAGGTTTTTTAAATGTAGGAGAGCTCCAAAGAAGGTTGAATTCTTGAACCAATAAAATCTACTATGTCTAGGCCAAACCCTTAATTGAGAATGAATGAGATCCTGAGATTTAGGATCCAGCTGAAAATGTGAAGCTCCCAATTTCCAGTGAACGTTCTGCATTTGCATCCTTCTCTCCTCTACCTGAGGCTAGAACTGCTCCATTGCTAGAAGGTGACAGAAGCCTAGATGTTGTGAGACAATGCAAACTACCTAAAGATTTATGTTAGTCTCCTGAACAATAATTAGCATTAAAGTCACAATACAGCCTGACTAGGAAAGTGCTAGACCTGACAAAGGAGGAAAAGGACACTGAAGGAGGGGTAGAACTTGAACACAAGAAGGAGCTACAACACAGGTGTCCAGGGTGCTGGAACAAGGGGCAGAACATGGAGCTAAATAACAAAGTATATGCTGATGTGGGATCACTGTTCTGGGAAATGGGGGGAAATATTAACCTGCTTAGTAGAAGCAATGGCTCAGGCTAACTAAAGTAGAAAGGTCAAAACTGCCATGGCAGTGAGTAGAAGGAAACAAAGGACCAGAGAATAAGGCAGATAGGCCTGGAGACATTATACAAAACCAGAAAACCTGCCCACCATCCATGTTCTGAGACATTACACTTACCAATACAACAAGGAACACACAGATGAGAAGGCTAATGGTGTCAGGAGGAGTTTGGTTGTGGCACTCCCTGTAAGCCACAGCTGAAGATGTTCTCACAGAATGAGCCTCTTAGACAGCAATCCAAAGATAGGATCCTAAAACAGTAACTGGAAAGTGCTGGGTTTCCTAGACTATATATGCCAACTGACCTATGACTGTATCCACTCGTATAAACATTCAGTTGGTTAAAATGTCGAAATTCTTATGTATAAGTTGGTAAATAGCCATTGTAGTGAGAACATGCACATCCCAACTGCTAATGTACCATCACCTCAAAACTATAGATTTAGTTGGGGCAGCATTAAACAGGACTTCATATTGGTTCTGTTTGGTAGGATCAGGGCCATATTGTTCTTAGCATTTTGATATTTTGAAAAGTCTTAGTCTATTAAACCCACTATAAAGATCTGAAGAAAATATTTAACTATTATTTATTATGACATATGCTATAAATGTTTAAAGGTATTAACTATTTTTAGAACCCCATAACACTTCTTTTGCATAATGATATATTTACAATATTTGTTTTAAAGAAAGTTAATTGAGTTTAAAGAGAGGATGTTATAGAAGTCATTGTGTTAGGAGGAAAAATAGGATGGAGGAAAAGATGAAAGAAATACAAGATATGTTTCCCTGTTTACAACCTACATTGAGAATAACAAATGTATGTTGTTGTTAGGTGCCATTGAGTTGTGCCCTGCTCTGTTTTTGGATTGCTTCAAGAGTGGATTGCCACATCCTTCTTTTGTTTTTGTGGTGCGGGGGATCAAACCCAGGGCCTCAGAGACCAAAGAGTGGCACTCTACCAACTGAGCTAAACCCCAGCCCCACTGAATGTATAAGCAGTGTTTAAGTATAAGCTGCCCTTATATTAATTCATAACTAAACACTTCTGTATTTGGAAAATTTATAATTTATATGGAGAATCCCTTTGAATCTAAAATATTTTTTAAGCTTTCAGTAAAACATGTATTTAAATTCCCTCATTTGCTGGTCTATTATTGAAAATCATTGTAAGCAATAAGCACACTTTATAATAATTCTTTCATATCAAACAGAATCCACCCAAATCTATCCAAAGTGTGAAATAACAAATGCAATAGATGAAAATGAATCAGAGATGATGCCTGAAATTTTCGCTTAATATTTTTGCAGTTGCTCAAATATTAATAATCTGAGATCTGATCTTTTTAGGCATGCAGAATCTTCTTAAGCTTTTAAAAAATAAAGAAAAAACAAAACAAAACAGAGATTTAGCCACAATTTATAAGGCACAGTCTCAATGTGGAAGAAGAAGAAACTAGACAGTTACATGACATTTTAAGATTGTAATTGCTATGCAATCTGCAGTCATAGCACCCTAGCACCTGATCCCACCTGATCTCAGAAGCTAAGCAGGGTCGGCCTGGGCTGGGAAACCACCTAGGAATACCAGATGCTGCAAACTAGGGAGAAAGACCTGGCACTCCACTTCAGAAACAATCTGTGATTGAAAACCCTATGAATAGCAGAGAAGCACTGACATTGTGCCAGGCATGGCACAGTGCCAGGGAGTGTTTCATTTCTTTGTACACAGGATTGCACTCGAGGGCACCTAACAACAAACAACAATTGCTATGCATTACTAGAGACTATGTCCTAAGTGGTCATACTGCATATTGGCTGTACCTTGTATTGATCTTGTATATGCTTGTATATGCTTGTATACAAGATCTTGTATATGCTATTTTATCACCTACTCAGACATGAACAGAAATTGTTGAATGAGTGAATCAAAATGGTAGGTCTCATACTAGAGGCATGAATAGATAGAAGCAAAATATAAACCAAGTAAAAGAAGGAACTGTTTTATTATCATGGGAGAATTTTCAAAGGCTTACGGAAAAGCATTAAATGCTTAATTAGAAAATGACTATTTTGTTATTGTTTTTCAAAGTGTGAGATGGGGGCAAGAAATCTTCCAAACTATGGTTGTTCACTAAAACTTAAGCTGGTATCCTACTCTTGACAGAAGAAAGAATAGGAGGCATATGAAAAGATTCCTCTTATAATGTCTCTTGTAATAGTTTATTTTATCTTGAATTATTTTTGCTCATTAGACTCTACCATGTGTCTCATTTTGAAAATATATACAATGGGGATTATAGAGGTAACTCCACTGTAAATCTGGGAGGAGTTGTTAGGTGCTGTCAGTTGGGGTCCACTTATAGCAACCCTCAGTTGTTGTTGTTGTTAGGTGCTGTCAAGTCGGTATCCGACTCATAGCGACCCTCTGTCCAACAGGGGAAACACTATTGTCAGTGCTTCTCTGCTGTTCATAGGGTTTTCAATGGCAGATAGATTTTTGGGAGGGGGTTGCCAGGTCCTTCTCCCAAGCCTACAACTTCTGGTGTTCCCAAGCGGTCTCCCATCCAGGTACTAACCAGGCCCAACCCTGCTTAGCTTCCGAGATCTGACGGGATCAGATGCCACAGGGCTATAGCTGCAGGCGGGTAGCAACCCTCAGGGGGTTTCCAAATGGTGGATAGTTTTGGGATTGTTTCAGGAATGGATTGCGGTGTCCTTTTCCAGTTTTTTGCAGGGCTGGGGATGGATCCCAGGGACTCAGAGAGTGCCCTTAGATGAGGTGTCATCCAATGGGGTCTAACTCATAGCAACCCTCATGGGGTTTTCAATGGCTGATTGCCTTGGGATTACTTTGGGAGTGGATTGCCACATCCTTCTCCTGTTTTTGTGCTGCTAGGGGTCAAACCCTGGGCCTCAGAGAGCGCAAAGCAGCACTCTACCAACTAAGCCAAACTTATTTTAAAAATATGTACAATGGGGATTATAAAATTAACTACCTCATAAATCTGGGGGCAGTTAATACAAACCAAATACTGAATAGACCAGCTGGTGTGTTGTAAGTGCTAAAAGTGAGGGGGGATCCCCCTAAAACCTGGAATTTATTTATTAGAAAATCATGTATTTATTATTAACATGTTCAAACTTCAGTCACGTTCAGAGTACACTCCACTTGAAGCAATGCACCTATTGAGACTCTTTTTCCAGTGCTCAAAACTGGTTTTGAAGTTGTCGATTTTCATGCCTGTTAGTGTTTCTGCAGTTTGTTGTTTCACTTCCTCCACATCAGCACAACTTTCCCCTTTCAGGATGTTTTTCATCTAGGGAAACAAATGAAAGTCACATGGGGTGAGATTGTGTGAGTAGGGAGAGTTGGGCACAAAGGTCATGCTGGTTTTGGTCAAAAGCTACTGAACACTCAGCACGGTGGGGCAGATGCCCTGTCATGGTGGGAGAACCAGCCACCTGTCTGCCATACTCTAGAAGTTTCTTCCGCAAATCATTATGAAACCTTATCAAAACTTGCATATGGTAAAAACTTTGACTGACCTTTGGACCCAGAGGAACAAATTCAAACTGCACAATCTCTCACATCAAAGAAACACATAATCATTGTTTACACATTGATTTCTGTTTGGGGGGAAGCCCCCCTTTGTAAATATTAGCTATTTTTGTTTTGCCGAATATTGTTATGTCAAATATTTTGTGAATGGGAATATATAGTACTTTCAGCTGAATAGATTTGATACCTTGTAGGCAATATAGGCTTTTCTGGACTTGGAACTTAACTGATATTTGCAACACTGAGTCTCCGGAAGAATGCATTTCTTGACCAAAGCAACCAATTAATATCAGTATATATGTGTACATTTTAGTGGGGACAGTCTGAAGGATTGGGTGATAAGAGCTCAAGGAGAAAATGTGTAATGTTTCCTATACAAGACTTACCTTTGGAAAGTAGGTCAGGTGACAAGGTGCCCACATTTCTTTCCTTTCTGAACTTAACAGGAAGAACAAGAGGCAACATGTTGCGAGGTTAGTCTGATTAAATAGGAAGGTACCAGAACATTTCTTTCCTTACAGGCCATGTAAAAGATTTTATTTGCACCCACAGAACAATGGAGAACCATTAGAGTTGTTAAGCATCACATGACATGTGATTAGATCTGTTTATAGGAAGATCATTCTGTCTTATAGAGAATGGGTGAGTAGGGGGGTTAGGAACTTGGACAAATGTGACTGTGAAGGAGACCAATAGGTGACTATTGCAGTGATCTGGTGAAAGGTAACGTTTTGCACTAATTGTGGTTGTAGTGTAAATGAACGTACATGAGATTTTTCTTTGAGAAGACAGAATTCAAGTCCAGGCTGTTTTTCTAACATCTCGGACTCTATTTCCACATTGGTAAGGTGGGGAAATTGTACCTGCCATACATTGTAGTTGTGAAGATTAAAGAAAAGTTGGTCACAGGGAGGCAGCAAGGTCACACAGCTAGAAAGTAATGGTGCCAAGATTTAAACCCAAGCTGTCTCACCCTTACAGCTTCTCGCTGTGCAGGCTGGCAGGATAATTAAATGAGAATGTGTTTATAAAATCCTTAGAACCACACTTGGCATAGTGTAAGTTCTCACTACATGTTGCCAATGGTTATGACAGTTAAAATTTAAAAATCCTATGTGCATTTTAAATCACTAGGGCAACGAAGGTACAATGTGATCCATTGAACAGTCATATGCTCGGGTATCAGTCAATTTATTATAGGACAGTAAAGTTCAGTTTGCAATCATTAGACTTCACTACAAAGCAAGCCAATGAACCTGGAGGCTAGCACCACTGTTAGATCCCAGAAATCTTTGGAATCACATGTTTTACTTGTCACATCCATTTGGAGATGTCTGAATGCCTGGATTGTAAGAACTTTCCATAAAGGAAGCAGGTTAGGGGAAGTAGTTGCTGCCTTTTCTCCTTTATTTTTGCCCAACCCCTGTTAAAATGAGCCTCCCTATTTAAAGTTCCAGATGTCAGAGTGTTCAATTAGGTCAAAACTTGGAAGAAAGCTAGGAAGAATTGAAATAAGCTGCCAATAAATCAAGTTATTCCAGGAGCCATTCTGTAGTATTTATGCCCTTGCACAAAGAACACACCCAAAACATATTTGTGGAGCTGATTAATTGCAAAATTTGGAAGAGATGTAAGGGGCCCTGCGATTCCATTTCCAGAGGAGAGTTGAGTCATTTGTCCTTGCCTGAAGCTCACAATGCACAAGACACGGGTGGAAACCTCATGTGCACAGAAATTGTTGTGCCATGGATGTTCAGTTGGCAATAAAATCTGGAATCAAAACGGTGAATTTTACATTTTCAAAAAAATTTTCTATAAAGTGAATCAGCTAGAATATATCGTACATAGTGCTATTAAAGAAACTGCAAGCAATTGGACCAGGTTACATTTTCACAGAACATCTGCCTCAAAAGTTGTTACCTATGCACCTCTGTCACTTTACCTAAATGCCCATTACAATGTGAATCCATCTATATGGCTTCTAGAGTAATTGAGAAAATGTTCTTGGCATCTTGTTTAAATATCTTAATTGCCAGTCACTTGCAATATCACTATATTATAAACTAAAGCAAAATGCAAATTCTAATATTTCTCACAAAAGCATTGATGATAATAAAAAGAAAGAAAAAAGCCTATTTTTCAAATAGATGTACATAGAGCAATGAATAGAAATAATAAATCCTAACCAAATGAAGCATTTCTTGGTGACCCAGAAGTATGGTACTAGAGGAAGCAAAGAAATCTTATTTTTTGTCTTTCTTTCTTTTTTAAATCAGTGTGAGACTCACATCTTTGAACTTAAAATATGTGTGACACATGAAGGAAGCTAAGTGTTAGATATTGCTGTGTTGATTGCCTAGCCAACCCAGGAAAACTAAAATGGAGCTAAGCTAATAATCTTTTGTACTCTTGGCTCCTTCAGTTCTAGCATGACTGTAACTGTGTCTCCTATGGGGTTCAATTGTACTTGTTGAATCCCTTTCTTCGTTCAACACAGCATGGCTTCTGAATTGTTTCATTTGTGTTCTGTTGTATAATCAGAATCTTAAAAAATAAATTGATAAGAGTATTTAGATTTTAAGTAGCATTTGGCTGAAAAATGATGCTTACAGAGAATGATTAGTACCTAATTCCTTACCCTACCCCCAATTATGTGGATTTACTCTTTGTATAGCTTCCACATTTAAAAGTACCTACCATAATGAATGAAACATAGTATGAACATTTTTTTTGAGAAAGACTTATTAAGTCTTTTAAAAGCCTAGCAAGTTTTATATTCCAATGTTTAGAGTAAAGAGGATGGAATTATAGGATTTGAGAGTATAAGGAGCTTTAGAGAATGACCATCCCACAGCAATTTGCAGAGGGAACAAGGAGGCTCAGTTAAGTCACATGGGAGCATTCTGCGTAGCCAAAGGGGCAAAGCTTTGCAGTCAGTGCTAGATTCAAATAGGGAGTAACTCCATAATTCATGAACAGGTTGCTTAGTGCAGGGAAAGCCTTGTTTCTCCTCCTGTAAAGAGTGTGGAAGTGCCTATGTCATAGGCTTCTTGTGAAGAGGACATTAAATAATGCCACCAACTATCTAACATGTGATGAGGTACATAGTGAGGCCTCAATATATACTCCTTACCTTCCTTTCTTTCTCTTTCCCCTCACCCCTAGTCAATACTGAATGGAAGTGATAATAAGAGCTTTCTGATTCAGTGTCTGAATGGACTGAGAACTGGCTGATCTACTCAAACACACTCTCATTTCTCATCACAGAAGCCTAAGCAGGGAAGGAAATTTTGTTCCAAATCCACCAAGAGGTGACAAGGTGGAGAGGCAGACTAGGGGACAATCATAGTTCTTTGTTTGAACTGTAGCACATCTGAGTACTAAAGTGCTGCTCCTCTATCCTCCAGGAATTTCACTGTGCTGCCCCAACGTACCTGTGGGGGTTGGTTCTAGGCTCCCTGCCCTTCCACACCACCACCATGGACACTGAAATTTGCAAATGCTCAAGTTCCTTATATAGAATGGTATAGTACTTGCATACAACCTACAAACACCATTCTATAAACTTTAAAGCATCTCTCAATTACTTACAATTGCTAATACAGTGTAAATGTTATGTAAATAGTCTTATTGTTTAGGGAATAATGACAGGGAAAAACAGCTATACATGTTCAGCAGTTCTTTCCAAGTATTTTTTGATCTGTAGTTGGTTAACCCTTAAAAGGAGGTAAGTGCTTCAAGACCTGTGAGCCAGACCAGCAATATTCCTCAGTACTAACAATAGGTAAATATACTGAATATGTCCACAGAATCAGGGGTCAAAAATTTCATGCTCATATATTGCTATTATGTCAGAACTCTACAGTAGGGGGAAAGGGTTAACATTTATTGATCACCTACCAGAAGAGAAGCACTGTTTTTTCACTCACTTGTGAAATAGGTGTAATAACCCTATTTACAGATACAAGCACAGAGAAGTCAAGGATATAACCCATGGAAAATAGGGTAGTAAGTGTCAGGGCCAGGATTTAAAGCCAGGCATATCTAGCTTCAAAGCTCAAGGTGGCTTGTCTGTACTCATTGACTCCCAGAATTGTTCCCTTTAACACACACTGGCTCAGCCTATTCAAATGAAGCAACAGTTGGTGGGATTATAAGAATCTGGTCATAAATCATTGACACTGGCCACTGTGATTAAAGACATGTTATACAAAATGTATTCTACCACCCATTACTTTAGGTACAGTGCTAACCAGATGATATGTTTAACTAGGTAAGGAAAAAATAGCCAATGAAAAAGACTATAGAAGAAGGCATCTCGTCATTATGTTTCATAGAAAAATGCTTTCTAGTCATTTTTTAAATCCACTGATGAGATAGTCTAGAATATATTCATTATGAAAAGATACATTTGTTTTCCCTTATTTCTTTTTCATATGAGACTCATAATCAACATGAGACTAAAAAAGCTCAGGAAAGAAAATTAATTTTAATAGAATTTGGAAAGTAAAAGAACAAATAGAGTTACCTTATAAGTTGTTGTTGTTAAGTGCCTTCAGCTGGAATTCAACTCATAGCTACCTCATCAGGTTTTCGTTAGAAGATCCAAATAATAGTCAATCCAAGATTTTAAATCAAATCATAATTCATTAAAAAAATAATTTCACTATAATTATGGAGAATAGATTTGGTATGGTTCGGGTGAGTGGTAATTGACCTGCTTGGCTGCAGTTTATCCAAATTCTGTGCTGATATCAAAGAAACTATGACCTTTAAAGTAAATTTAGTCAACTACAATAAGACTCATTCAAATAGAACAGTCCAGTGCTGATGTGGGGTTTTTTTACATCATGAAGACAGGGCCATTTTTCCTGTGCTCTGTAGCCTTTCACTTCTGGCATCCATGTCATGGTACAAAATGGTTGTTTTACCTCTGTCTTTCATGCTTACATTTAAAAGGAAGGAGAGAAAAGAGAAGACAGTGTCGAATCCTTCCCTATAAAGTTATTTCCTGGAAGATTTACATACTATTAATTGAGTCTGGGAAATGTCCTCAGCTAAAATTCTATTAAGTTTGCTGTCATGAGGGGGCTTGCATGTTGCTGTGATGCTGAAAGCTATGCCACTGGTTTTTCAGATACCAGCAGGGTCACCCATCGTGGACAGGTTTCAGCTGAGCTTCTAGATTAAGACAGACTAGGGAAAAGGACAGGGCTAACCCACTTTTGAGATAATTAGCCATTGAAAACCCTATGAATACCAGAGAAACACTGTGAGATATAGTGCCAGAAATGAGCCCCCCAGGTTGGAAGGCACTCAAGAGAAGACTAAGAAAGAGTTGCCTCCTCAAAGTACAGTCAATATTTATGACAGAAATGGAGGAAAGCTCCAGGGATCTCTATTTGTTGATGTGGACCAACCCAAAATGAGAAGGAACAACTGTAAACATCCATTAATAATTATAACATGGAAATATGTAGTATGATTCTAGGAAAATTAGAAATCATAAAAAGGGAAATGGAGCACATAAACATTGACATTTTCGGCATCCATGTGCTAAAATGGACTAGAATGGACCATTTGAATTAGATAAGCGTATGGTCTACTATGCCAGAAATGACAAACTAAAGAGAAATGGAGTTGCATTCATCATCATAAAAGATCTACCCTGAAGAAGAATGCTGTCAGTGATAGATTAATATCCATACATCTACAAGGAGAGCCAGTTAATGAGTATTATTCAAATTTATGCACCCACCACTAAAGGTAGGGAAGATTTTTACCAGCTCCTGCCCTCTGAAATAGATCAAACAGCAATCAGAATGCACTCATAATTACTGGTAACTGGAATGAAAAAGTTGGAAATGAAGTAGGGTCACCAGTAGGAAAATATGGCCTTGGTGACAGAAATAATGCTGATGATCACATGGTGGAATTTTGTCAGACCAACAAAATTTTCATTGCAAATACATTTTTTCACCAACATAAATGGCAACTATACACATGAAATTCATCAGATGGAACGTACAGCTACCAAACTGAATATATTTGCAGAAAAAGGTGATGGAAAAGCTCAATATCAAAATCAGAACAAGACCGTGTACTAATTGTGGATAAGACCATAAACTGCTCATATGCAGGTTCAAGCTGAAACTGAAGAAAATTAGAACAAGTATAGGAGAGTGAAGGTATCACCTTGAGTGTATCCCATTTGAGTTCAGAGATGACCTCTAGAGCAGATTTGATGCATTAGGCACTAATGATTGAAGACCAGATAAGTTGTGGCATGACATTAAGGACATCATTCATGAGGAAAGCAAAAGATTATTAAAAAGACAGGGGAAAAAAAGACCAAATTACATGTCAAAAGAGACTCTGAAACATGCCCTTAAAGATCAAGCAGGTAAAGTAAAAGGAAGACATGATAAAGTTAAAGAACTAAAGTTAGTGAACTAAAGATTTCAAAGGGCAGCTCAAAAAGCAAATATTATAATAGCATTTGCAAAGAGCTGGAGATAGACAACCAAAAAGGAAGAGCATGCTCTTCTTTTCTCAAGCTTAAAGAGTTGAAGAAAAAAATCAAGCCTTGAGTGGCAATAGCAAAGGATTCTACAGGGAAATTATTAAGTAATGCAAGAAACATCAAAAGGAGAAGGAAGGAATACAGAGTCCTTATATAAAAAAAATTAGTGGATGACCAACCATTTCAAGAGGTTACATATGATCAAGAACCCACAGTACTGAAGGAAGAACTGGAAGCTGCCTTGAAATAATTGGCAAAACACAAGGCTCCAGGAATTGATGGAATACCTATAGAGATGTTTCAGCAAACAGATGCAGCACTGGAGGTGCACAAATTTTTATGCCAAGAGATTTGGAAAACAACTACCTGGCCAACTGACTGGAAGAGATCCATATTTGTGCCTATTCCTAAGAAAAGGGATCCAATGGAATGTGGAAATTATTAAACAATACCATTAATATCATGTGCAAGCAAAATTTTGCTAAATATCACTTAAAAACAACTACATCAATGTATTGACAGGAAACCACTGGAAATGAACCTGGAATCAGAAGAGGGCATGGAATCAGAGATATCATTGCTGATGTCAGATGGATATTAGCCAAAAGCAGAGAATACCAGAAAGATGTCTATCTATGTTTTATTTTCTGTGCAAAGACTGTGTGGATCACAATAAATTATGGATAACATTGCAAAGAATGGGAATACCAGAACACTTAATTGTACTCATGAGTAATCGGTACCTGGACCAGAAGGCAGTCACTCAAACAGAGCAAGGAAACACTGATTGGTTTAAAGTCAAGAAAGGTATGTGTCAGGGCTGTATCCTTTCCCCGTACTTCTTCAATCTATATGCAGGGCAAAAAGTCTGAGAAGCTGGACCTTAAGGATTGGAGGATTACTCATTAACTACCTGTGTTATGCAGATGACACAACTCTGCTTGCTGAAAGTGAAGAGGATTTGAAACATATACTGATGAAGATCAAATAACACAGTCTTCAGTATGGATTGTACCCCAACAACAGCAAAACAAAAATCCTTACAACTTGGTCAGTAAGCAACTTAATGATAAACAGAGAAAAGGTTGAGGTTGTCCAAGATTTTGCTTTACTTGGTTCTACAATCAACATCCATGGAAGTAAAAGTCAATAAATCAAAAGATGCATTGCATTGGGAAA